>CM074582.1:1169214-1181714 GCA_037305975.1 Chrysolophus pictus | reverse complement strand
TGCAGGGCACAGGGTGCACTCTGGATTGCTTTGTGCCTCTGCTGGGCGTCCTGCGGGTCTGGAGCTCTCTGGAGGGCTTGGACGTCCTCATCATCCCAGCGCCCCGCCTGCTCCTGTAACCTTCTCCAGATGGTGACACGAACAGATGACTTCAGTAAGAGAGATCCCACTTAAACACAGCGTGCCTTGGTGTCACAGCGGATGGTTTTTTTCTGGATTTCACAGATTTTCATGCTTCTCTCTTCCTTCAGAAGACACTTCATGAACTTGCCTTTACGGCAGAAGCCAGGGGATGCTGCCAGCGCCTGGAATGGGAGCGTTAGGAATCCGTGCTCTGTAAAGTACGCAGTCAAAGTGTGAATTTCATCACAGGTCCTGGGGCATGGGGAGGGAGAAGGGCAGGGAGGGAGGAAGTCAAAGAGGTGGGGTGTGCTGCTGTCAGGAGGGAAACGCTTGGAACAGAAAGCAAATTTGGGGTAATAAATGCGTTCCCTGAGGCGGATGGGATGCCTGGCAAAGCAGAGAAATAAAGCTGTGTTCTCATCATCTTCACTGATAGTTCTCCAAGGATGTGAAAACACTCACACTGTGGCAGTTGTGGCATCCGGGGACACGCTGGAGCAGATGCAGGTTCCTCTTGTCACAGCATCTCTGTGGGAGGACAGCAAACACGACCAGGTTTGCTGCCTTACCTTCGGGTGTTTTCTGTATTGGGAACGAGGTCTGAGCAACAACTGCTTTCTTAACAAGCCTTCTCTAAACCCCAGAGCTCAGCTGTGTCGTTTTGGCTCAGCGTGCTGTGCAGCATAGATACACGTTAGGTCCAAGATGATGTTCTCATCTCTATCAGCTGGCTACAAAATTAGGACGCCTCTCCCCATCTGAAACCAAACACAGCAGCACTCCTGTTCAAGAGCTAAATGAAGTCAAAGCATTGCTGCAAATTTTCTGTGGACCATAAAATAACTTCTGCCATGAAGGGCACAGAGCATTGGAGAGCCCAGGCTGACTGCCCTGCACACGGCTGCGTTCATGCAGTGGGTGCTGCGTGGAGGTCAGTATGGACATGGGTGCACAGCTCCGTGGTGATTTTGGTTTGCCCTAGAATATGTGTTTTTTTTTTTTTTAATTATGCAGAGTGAGATGATAGGCAAAACTCTGGCAGATTTGATATTAAGATGACTGAACAATAGGAAGTCATCAGTTTGTTTTCTGGATCCTAATGCAGCGGTTGCCATAAGAACACAAATTATGTGTACATTTTAATGCGTCTATGCTTCATAATTATGCATGGTTGTATGCTGTTATAATTGACATAAAATATAAAACAGGTCAAAGAGCAGCTATTAAAACTATTTTTCATTTTGCTTCCTGACAGTTAGCAACATCAATGCCTACTGCATTTAATAGGACCATACGGGGAATGCGAAGATAGTTATATAATTTCAACCATATTAAAGCCTCCAGAACTTGCAACCTAATTATTTCCTACAGTGTCTCGTTGCAAACTGTATTACTTTCTTTGGAATGTGTTCATTTTCGGATTAAACAACTGAGCCACATTAAATTAGCACGAAGGGGAAAACCATAAAACTTTTGGATGTATTTCGCAGAGGTCGTTGTGTTGGGTTAAAAATTATCCCAGGAGCAATGATTTTCTGCCACCCAGGGTAAAAAACAGCGTTAGAGTTGTGCTAATTCTGCGCAGTTATTTTAATCACTGGAGTAAATTCTACCAAAGAGCTCAACTGTAGTATCACCCTCTCATCACAGAAAGGAAAAAAAGGAGAAAAAGGATGAGCGTATTGATGTCCCTCCTCTTGGTAATGGCTGCGTGGAGACAAAACAACAGCGTACAATCTGCCCCAGTTGTAGCTCATTATTGATGGTCCTATCGTGCAGTAGTGGCCACAGGGTCGTGTTCTGTCCTGGGTGTTTGGATTTCGGGTGGGATTCATGCTCTGTGTGGCCTGTATGTTGTAATCAATCCTTCCTAAAATTAGGCTGGAGGGCAACACGTAACCTTGGTTGGGAACACCCATGATTACATCCCAGCCCTCAGCACACACATCTGGGAGCTCTGCCAGCCCAGCCCAGTGCAGTGGATGGTGCAGTTGAGCTGCACTGCGGTGCCACTGGGGATGATGGACACAGAGCAGTTACATCCAGGTCTGAATTGCAGCAAATGGGGCTGTTCGGGCTGCTTGTGCTTTGCATTGCTGCACACATGTTTCAGGTGGTGGCTAAAATCGATCGGGAAAAGTGTGAGCACCTAATAAATATTGGCATTCCTGTGTCTCACGTGCTAAGTCTGTTTAGAGACTGGATATGTCAGGGCGCTGGTAATAGACTTCGGAGAACCTTTCGGTTCCACTTGGCTGCCTCAAGTCTAGTTCATGGGTAGGGACTGAAAGTTATTGCCCAATTTGTGCCATATGAGGAATAAGCTCGGTGCAATTTCCAGAGATGAAAGCAGCCACATCCCAGAAAGAGCCATCATAAATGGCCATGTGAGTGCCTTGTGGGCAGCGTCTGATGCAACGCGTTGGCTGTGGAGCACAGAAGAGTTTGGGCTGCCCTTCCCTACCTCTTCCACAGACCAAAGGCCTTCATGTGGGAGGTCACAAAGAGCATGTGAGATGCCTGTAGACTTTCATCTTTCTTCCCCTTTCAGATTGTTGAACAATATTCTGCGTTGTGCACCAGTGAGAGAAACGCACAGGCCCTGACGTCAGTTCTGCAGGCCATCAAGCAGGTGGAAATAAAACACTTTAGCAAAATGAAGAGATTGGACGCTTCAAGTATGGTGAACAGTCGTGGGATTAATTTCTAGGAGAGCTGTTGGGGCGGTGTGCGATGGCCAAAGCCCACCCCTCGCTGTGCCTTCCCCCAGTATGGGTGGCTGCTGTGTCCTGGCTCCCTTTGCTGCTGCACTGCACAGTTCTGGGTGTAGATCCTATCAGTCTGTGATCACAGAGGATTGAGCGCCATGGAAAGGCGGCACGCTGGATCCAGGAAGCTCCCTGAGTCACTCTGTGCTGCCTGCAAGTCCCCCATTCCTGAGATCCGAAGCACATCACCACTGTTTCTCATCCCAGTGCTGCGCTCCTTCTCACAGCTGTGATAATGAAGCTGTTAATGGAGCACTCAGACTGCTGCCTCCTCAGCTGGGGAATCCAACCACGAGCAGAGCTGTCCTGTGGGCTGGTTATTCATGCAGGCTTTGGCTCTTCTGTCCTCAAGCACAGCTTTACCCTCCCAATCCTCTGAAGTAAAGATTGAGAAGCATATAAAAGCTTTGGATTCCATTACAGTAAAATGCATCAGAAAAGTGTTGAGCTAGGTAATTACCTTAATCCAACCGAAATAGTTGGTCACAATATACATTAGATGAGCATCTAGAGTCAGATTTGAACATGCAGTCAACCTGAACAAAATTAGCTCAGCAATAGCGGTCCAGATTTCTTAATTAGTTCTCGGTGACAAGAACGTTTAATGTTTGCAAAAGTCAAGTGCAGATTCTACAAGTGACACGGCTGGAGAAGAGCTGGGGAGGCTGCGTTAAGCCTGGCGTGGTACCCGATGTCAGGTGCAGCATGGAGGGCTGCCCTCATTCATTGCTCTCTGCCAGCGTTCCTTTAAACTTCTATGTATTGAACCACTGTAAAAAGTAATGGTATGATTAACTTCGGAGTAATAACCTATTGCACTGAAAATACACATTTAACTCTAATTTTCACTGAACTAAAGCTGAAAATATAATAGCATTTCCCAGCCAGTTGACGGTACATTTTAGTGCATTGTAATTGGCTATCTTGGGTTGTCTTGGTTTAATAAAGTAGATGGGATTCATGAAGAAGCTCAGTGGTCACTTAGCAATTGTTTAATTCCTGTAACATTGTTTTCTGAGTTAGAAAATTATTGTTTTTCAATACTGTTAAATATTTATGGCATGCAGCTGAGGTACGCGGCACACTGC
Organism: Chrysolophus pictus; assembly: GCA_037305975.1. Lineage (NCBI taxonomy): Eukaryota > Metazoa > Chordata > Aves > Galliformes > Phasianidae > Chrysolophus > Chrysolophus pictus. The sequence continues at coordinate 1,177,735 of CM074582.1, read as the reverse complement.
ATCGTCCTGCTGAACTCACAAATTAATAACTTATTGAAAGAAAGAAATACAAAATAGTATTTCTAGCGTAAAAGCAGTATTTGTAGTGTTTCAGTCTACAGAAACTTGGTATTCTTGAGTTTTTACTTCTCCAGGGAGATGTACAGACACCTTGGCACAGTAGAGCTGAACCATGCTCTGTCATGGAGGGCCCACGTGCGCTGGCTGGAAGAGATTGGCAAAAGCTTAAGCTTGCTTGAAAATCGGGCCCACTCCTTCAATACCTGAAAAGAGAGAATAGGAAAGCCAGAAATTAATGTCACACTAGGGCTAAATATGCCCTGGTGGAAACTGTACTGTCTTAGTAGAAATTATTGCCCTACTACGCAGAAAGATTTAGCAAGTTGAGCTTCCTGTAAAATGTGTGGAGGAGACTTAAGGAGATTTGGTTCGTATCATTTCTTAAGGCTTTTCAGCTTTCAGAATAATAGGCTAAAATCTGAAGTGCGTTGTGATGGGATGGGATGCTGTGTGTGGAGAGGTTGGGCTGCACTGAGCTGCACTGCAGTGCGTTGGGCTGCGTCGGGCTACGTCGTGATGTGTCAGATCGTGTTATGTCGTGTTGTGTCACACTGGGCTGAGTTAAGCTGGGCTGAGTCGTGCTGGGCTGTGTTTCTGGATGAGGTGAAGATGCTGCACAAACACAGCACCGCCATCAGCACTGCCCAGCCCCCCAGTGTGCCCAGCACACAGCCCTGCCTCGTGACCGGGCTCTGCGGTGGGCACCTGGTGGTGCTGCCCCGAGCACTCCCCATTTACACACTGATTCCCCCACCCGCACTCTCACCTCCACAGCTTCCCTGCAGCCATCACGGGAGCAGCAGTGCTGGGGAACCGAGACAGAAAGCAGAAGTGCTGCCAGGGCTTTGCTGCTGCTGCTCACCCACAGTGCCCGGAGCTCTGTGCCGGCGGCAGTGTGTGGGCAGGGACACCTTCCTCTTTCTGCTGCACATCTGACGCTCCCAGCACGCTTGGCAAACCAAAGGGGAAAGTCCCGTGTGAATGGGCTGAGGGCGAAGGGAAGGAGAAGCTTTGCTGTTGCATTGCACAGGTCAACAGCTTCTGCTGGCAGGGTTTGCACGGGCTTGGTGCAGACCTTGCTCTGCATATTTTTAGGTGGCACGTGTAGCACTGGCCTCAAACGGATCTTTCCTATTTCAATTTGTATTCCCGAGTTCAACCCCCCCAATTTATACTGAATCGGTTCTATGAAATGCCACATCTTTATGGAACGCTCGCAGAAACATTTAAGTTGAATAAAATTCTGGGTTCTCCACCACTCTTTCATTCAGCAATGGACCTGAATTGTGACATCTTTTGTCAAAGACATCTTCCAAAAAACACGGCAATTTCTGAAGGAGAAATTAGATTGTCTTTTAAAGTAATATAACAGTTGTGCAATTTTTGCCTTTTTGACCCTTCTTATTTCCTCTGGGTTTTAAGTAGAGGCCTCCAATTTAAAACCTATTATACTCCAGAGACTGCTTCCACCCTCTCAGCAATGTAACCATGCCGTAGTCTCTGCCCTGTTATTTTAACACTTGTTGGCTTTGCTTTGCATCGCCTTTGCTTTCCCAATACATGCTGTGTGCACTCTGCCTTCTGTACGTTAGCTGCCTTCATGTTAAAGGAGGCGTTGCTTTATGCACGTCTCGTATCAGCACGCTGCCTCACGAAAAAAGCAGCATTTATTATTTTTAGCAGCAGTGTATACCCAGATTTCTAAAAAAAAATTTTTTTTAATGACAGCTGAAATGTATTATGTAAGAAAATATTTGCATGAAATTTCTCTTCGCTTGTCAAGAGAAAGAAACGCGCTCCGAATTTGCTCTATGCACACAGCATCAGCTGTCTGTGCCACTTCCAGCTCCTCGCAGCCCAGTGCAGGTGCACCCAGCCCAGGAATGGGGAGCACAGCCAAGGAAGGATGCTTTTAGCCTGGGGATGAGGCTCAGCTTTACAACAGAAAAAGGAATTGCTTCCCTCCTGCTGCATCTCCACAGAGCCAGCAGGAGCTTGTGTGCACCTGGGCTCAGCTGTAAGCACCAATGGGCAGCTGGGCAGGGCCGTGTGCTTGAGAAGTAGCTTGGGAGTGCAGGCAAGATGGGAGCTTTACTCACTGATGTGCAGCCTGGGAGTGCTGTCATTGGGTGTTTTTCCATGGTAGCATCTTCTGCGTCTTGGGCAAGAGGCAATGGTGCTGCTGAAAGCAACAAAATCTCACCCACATTATAATTTCAGCTTGTAAATATCAACTCGTTTCTCAGACACACGTAGAAGAATACGTGTGCAAATGTCGTGTTTCTGGGTGCCCACTTGGTACAATTTTATTAAACAATTTACAAATGAGAACCTGTGTCCCCAAAGTTATGTCTCCATAGGAAAATATCCATAGTCATCTGTCAAAATGCCAGATTTCTTACTAGATCTGCTGTGGTGAGGAAAAAGAGATGTTAATTAATTCTGTGAAGAGGACAGTGTTTAATAATAGATAAGAGCCATGTCCAAGGTGTGCACTGTTCTCATCTCCTGATCTCGCCGTGCCCCGTGCTGCTGGGTGTGGGTGAGAAGGGCTGAGCACGGAGTGCTGCCCATGTCCCAGTGCTGCCCCTCGTTCTGTCCCTCTGGGAGGGGGACGCCAGGAGGTGCCTGGTGTGAAGGCAACAGTCAGTGCTCAGAGGAGCCCTGGGAGCTCTGGTGGAAAGCACAGCCGTGTTAGCATCACACGCAGGCGATTTACCCGCTGGGAGGGAAGAAGTAGGCTGTGCGTGCTTCCCTGTGATTTAGCGTAATGGCACTTCTGTGCATTCAGAGCATAAACATCACATGAGCTCACTTCTGCCTTTCTGGTTTTTTCCCTCTTGCTTCCCTGCACTTTGGGGCCGGGAGGCAGAAGGAAAGCCCCACAGTGAGGGGCTGCCCGGCTTCCCGAGCCTGGCAGGGCAGCACAGGACACGTGGGGTGGTGGCACAGACACCAGGAAGGAGAATGGGACAGAAGTATGATCACCGAGTGCTTGAGTTGGAAGGGACCTCACAGCCCTCCCAGCTCCAACCCCTGCCGTGGGCAGACATCTCACCAGACCAGGTTACTCAGGGCTCCACCCAGCCTGGCCCCGTGCACCTCCAAGCACCTCCAGGGATGGGGCACCCACAGCTTCTCTGGGCAGCTTGTGCCAGTACCATGCACCATGCAGCAAGGCTTCAAAGAAGCGCACACAACTTGAATGATGTCCAACGTCAATCCATAGCCCACCCTGTGCTTGCAGTGTCGTCTCCTTTGCTGCAGACCAGGAAGGCATCCCAGCACCATACAGGGTGAGCAGTGCCAGCAGCATGCACTCAAGTAGCTGATGTGACTGAGAACATGTTAGAAAGAACTGAAATATTAATAATATAATAAGCTATAAATTAGTTATTAAGGTTTTGATCCACTGAAGTCAATGGAACATTTTTCACTCACTTCAATGGCAGGAAGGGCGAGCCCTGCGAGCATCATATTGTGTTTAAATGGATGATGTTGTGAACTGTAATACTTTTAAAAGCAAAGGGAGAGCAATTCAGGGCAGCACTATGCTAATCTGTAGCTGGAAGCCAGATAAATCAAGAGAAACGAGCCCCGTCCCTGAGCTGATGTTCAGATTTCCTCTTCTCCTGTCTCTCAGATGGCTGGGGCAGGATGAGCATGCCATGGAGTTCCTGCTCCGGTGCCACCACTGGCCCATTTGTCACTGGCCCATCTGTCACTTGCTGCTGCCATTGGCTCCCATGGCTGCAGCTGCAGACGCCAGCTTTCCTGGGCTGCAAACACCTGAGGCCTCTGCTGTAGGTGTCCCAGAGATGGCCCAGACCAGCGGCCTTGGAGGGGTCCATGTCCAGAGTCTTATGCATTCCTCAGCCTTGCAGGACTGCGCACACAGCAAACTTCCAGCCCCAGCAGGACCCCTGGCAGTGTGCAGCTGTGCCGTACCCAAGTCTGTGCCATCTCCTGTGGCCATGCTGGGTCCTCCTGTCCTCGTCCCAGAGCTCTGCTGGCAGCGCAGCACACTGCTCCCCATCTGGCCGCGGGCCTGTGCAATATCCTCCTCCTTTTTTCTGGTAAGCTATTTGAACTCTGGTGTTTTCATAGTGCACATAATGTTCTCTCGCACAAAACCAACAGAAAGAGGAAAAAACAGCATTTTTCAGCTTGTTTTCCCATTGCAAATTTACTGGGCACACGTTGTTGAACATTTCTTTGCCAAATGTTGCATCTTGATTGTATTGCAAAATGTCTGCAAAAGCTGCCCAGCTAGAAAAAAATGAAAAATCTGGGTTTGCCACAAAAATATCCCAAATCAAAATCAAATGGTAAACTATGCATTCTTCCCACAGCTTCATTTAATTTTGCCTCTGTTCTTTTAATGCTTAAGTAGGATTGTTGAGAAAAAGCTAGGGAATACCAGGGAAGTGTTCTTGTTAGTACAGACAAATAACATTTCCTGATTTGTTCTGAGGCTTTTAATGCTCTCGTTAGAGATCTCCCCATCTCCTCCCCTGGCACATTGCTGTATGTCTGTGGATCACGCAGCGCCCGGCACGCCACGTAGAAGTGTGCATGCTGCCCTGCACGTGTCTGTCAGTTACCATGGCAATGATGCTTCTCAATGAACATAACAAACAAACCACATTCAAAAGAACAAAACCCAAACAATCCCTAATTAAATTAAAATTTGGCAGCAAAAATAACATTTTTCCCTCTAAATATTAAACATTTGTAAGGAGCCCATTGGCCACGTCTCTTCATGACACTGACTCCTGGCCTCCACTGTTTACACATTCCTCAGTTACAAAATGACTTTCCGTGCCGTGTATCAACTGCTCTTAACAATAATCCTACGTTACTGAGTAACATATAAGGGTTTGTGTAAATGATGTGATTTCATGAGGAACTGGGGCTCTAAGAACTTGCCGACCAAGAAATATTTTGCAGTGAAAGCAACCACTGGCACAGCCTCCTCAGGGACGTGGTGAGTCCCCATCCCCGGGGGTTTTCAGGACATGCCTGGATTGGTAACTGAGTAATCCCATCCAGGCTCCCTTTTCCCATGAGAGGTGGACCTGGTGATCTTCCAAGATCCTTTCCAGCCCACGCTGTTCTGTGGTGCTATGGGGCACCCAGGTGTGCACAGCAGCGCTCATTTCCCCAGGTGTTTTGTCTGAATGTATGCATAGAAATACAAAAAGGGGAAAAGTGAGGTTTCTGTCCTATATGCCTATAACACAGTGATGAGACCAGGCTGGCCGCCAGGAGGAGGCTGAACAGCATTGCCAACAATCCTTGGAGGCAAAGACCTTGGTAATCCACATCACACCGCAGCAGTGGTCAGTGTGGGACACATCTGCACTGTGCCGTGGCTCTTGCTCTGGGGTCACCCCATACGTGTGGACTTAAGGAAATGTCCTGACCCACTGCAGCCATCTCACTTTGTGCAACCCTCCATTGGCTCGTGCTGCAACTCCCCGGGATCTTCCGGAGCTGGATGCTGCCCTAGGGCCGTCCCCTCCCTCTGAGCTCTTATTAGTGCCCAAACGTCAAGCTCTCTGCCTCTGAAGATCATTAATCATAGATATAATGTAATGACAGCTGGGTCGCGTCCCACTAACTAAGTACACCTTGTTTGCCTCAAAATGCTAATCACTGCTCTGAAACATTAATGAGGGACAATTGGTATTAAGCCTAATAATTGTGTGTGGTCTTGCCACAGATTTATTCATAGGAACCCGGTTCTTTTGTTGTGGTAAAAAGCAGCAAAATCTGGTTGTGCAAAGCACCTAGCCATATAGCACTGGCATAACAAAGACTCTCTAAATGTCTGCATACTGATCACATTAATTATGGGTGGAGTCCATTTCCAAAAATCTCAGCACAAATTAGATAGCATTTTGGGGAATCTCGTCACCCCGTGGCTTTTAGGAAAATCTGTGTGAAATAACTTGTTTTTCCACCTGGAAGAGCATCTGTGCCATGGTAACCCCCACCCAAAGGGCTCTGCACAGGGAGGGACGTGCAGCCTGGCGAGGGGACCGGCCTGAGCATCATCTACTCTGCTGCTCCTGAAAAGATGGATTATATCGGGGAGTTTCCAGGGGAAGAGGGGAGGCGAAGGGCTGTGCGTCTCTGAGCGGTCTTCAATGCCGGCAGTGTCTGGGGGCCATGTTCCAGGGCAGACAAGGCCATCTTTTGAACTCAGCAGGACGCCCTGCTCGCAGCAGTTGAACGGCTGCCTGAGCCCCACGTCAATGCTGTTTCTGAGCTCTGATCTCAATGAGGCCATTTATCCCTGCACGTTTTGTCCTCTGGAGCTTCCCGGCCCGCAGGCCTGGCTGCTCCACAGCCCTCCTGAGGCAGCACTGGCCCTCAGCAGGCCGTGTGCGGGCAGACCGGCCTTGTGCTAGTCCTGGTGTAGGCAGACATGGCCCCATGCTAGTCCTGGTATGGGTAGACATGCCCTCCATTAGGCCATGTGTGGGCCAGCAGGCCTTGCACGGGCAGGCCCAGCCTTCCAGCGTGCTTTCTGCCCTGCACACAGAGCGTGCTGCACAGCAGCTGGTGTTCTGCATGCTTTGATGTTTGTTTAACCTCCGCCGCTGCTGAACTGCTCTGCGGGGTTATTCATGGGAGGGGGCGTGGGAGGGAAAGAGGACAGTGAGCACAGAGGGCATGGAGAGGATCCAGGCTCTGAGCTGCTCCCTGGCCGCAATGGCCCCATTTCAGGCAGCTGTGAGCAGCCACAGCTGGCAGGGCATCGTGGGGAGCGGCTCAGGTCAGCAGGGGCTGCTGTCACTGCTGGTCACAGCGAGCTGAGCCACAGGCACTGCAGGTGCCTCAGAGAAGAGGCCTGGTGGCATGGCGAGCTGCTGGGCACGAGGCTGCCTGCGTCCTGGGCCTGCAGAGAAACACAGGGATTTGTAAAGCTGTTCTGTAAACAAGCGATGCACACAAGATTGGTAGCAGTTCTGGATGGAGTGGGACGCCAGTAAAACGTATTTTGCTGTACGTGTGAGGCAAACCCAGTGTGCACACAAACTAGAAGCAGAGGGGCAACAGCACTCAAAGCTGAGCGTGGGAAAACTCCTGTGCAAGCAGCTCCAGTGGCAGACATGGAGCCACAGCCACTGCCAGGTGCTCCTCGGCCCCCTCCTCAGCACTGGCACAGCCAGGATGGCCCTAGGCACTGCCCACAGCACAGAGCTGGGGTAGGGGATAAATATGGAGCATGTGGAAGTAGTGAGTAGCATCCAGCAGTGCCTGCAAAACTTCACACTTGGCTTTCTTGCAATGCCAAGGGCTCGTTAGGTGCATGAGGTGAGAATGAGCCCTTGGCATGCATGCTGGTCCGATGCTGCGGTTTTGTTCTGAAGTACTTTTGCTGCTGTCACTAATATGCTAATGATGTGCCCTTGCTGTTTGGAAGACGCCCAGTGATACAGCACTGCTGCATTTCTGCACACAGAAGCAAAAACCTGGGATTCGGCAATGATTGCAATCTGCTGCTCAGCGAAGGAAGGGCTGGTGGTACAGATTTAGATATCAGAAAGAATGGTGATAATCTTATTAATGGAGCTTTTCATCTCCTTTGAGTCTTTACTTTGCAAGGCAAGAAATACAGCAGGTGGCAGATAGATGTCAATTCTTATGCTTATTTAGTACTTGAGCAGCATTTCTTCATAAAGAAACAGGAAGGACGCCCTCCAAATTTAGACAAAAAGATCAGACGTTCTGCTCTGATTAAAATAAACCGCCAAGAATCAGCTTGTACACATGTACTTGATGGGCTCTGGGAGCGGGTCTGGAGTCCCCCCGTCAGAGCTGGGGAGCAGCCGGGCAGCTGTGCTGGGAGCCTGGCCCTTACTGTGGGTCTCTGCACAGCAGCAGTGCAGGCACGGGGGGAGCTCTGTGCATGCTAAAGCAGGACAGGCCCTGCAGTGCTGTGGCCCTGGCGGGGGCCCCATGGCCTCAGAATTGGAAAGCAGCTTTCTGGCAGCAGTGTGGGTTTTCTGGTGCCCGGGCTGAACCGAGAAGCTGGCATAAAGTCAGTCCTGCGTGAACCAGCATGAAAAGCCTTCCTTTTTTTTTTTTTTGTCAGTGACACAAAATGCTGTTTTGGAATGGCTGAATGGCCCATTTGACCAAGAAAAAGTCTTTCAAGTTACATGGTCCGTTAAAAAGTACATTAGTCCTATAGCTGAAATCTTTTTCTATTTTCTCCTTTTTTGTATTTGCCTTTGGCTAAACTTAACAACTGGCTTGCAAATAATTTTGGCTGTTGGAAATTTTCCTTCTTCCATGAACCCATCTTTCTACAGAACTGCTCATTTCCCTGTCCATATCATCAACTCTTTTCCAGAAAGACTTTCCCATTCCCCTTGACCTTAAATGGGAAAAGTGGCAGTGCCAGGGCTGAATTATTTGGCTTATTCTTCAGCTGGCTCAAGTTTGC
>CM074582.1:979214-1164214 GCA_037305975.1 Chrysolophus pictus | reverse complement strand
AGAGGGCATCTCTGCTGCCAGTGGGGAGCTCATGGCAGGGTTTGGCAGCAGATCCTGTCCCAGCAGCGTACGGGATGGAGGTGAACAGCTTGAAAGCAGTGCACAAACACGAGCAGTAGAGCCCAAGTCGTGTGAGCTTCCAAAATCCTGACTGTGCGTTCAGTTTTTCCCTGACGATTTTATTAGTGAATCACAGCTCTCTGAGTATCTGAAAGGGCTTTGGGGTTGCTACCTCTGAAAACAAAGAACAAAAAGGGAGGGCCCATTTTGGTAGATGCATACACTCGTTTTCCTAATTCAGTTGATCTGTGTTCAGGACAGGGTCACTTGGGAGCCAGGTGTTGGCAGATGGGCAGGGGATGCCGGGCACTGGACTGTGGGGCAGTGGATCCCCGAGCTGTGTGCCCAGGGAGAAATCCCGTGGGCTCAGCTTTGGAACGGCCTCTTGTTCCCAAACTGCTGCCTGGGAATGCTCGGGACTTCACCAGCTTCTGCCTCATCAGTATGCGGCATCCCTGCCAAAGTGTGAGAGGGGGAGGAAAGATAACCAGAAGGACAAGAGATAACCCAGAACTCAATAGAAAACAGAGACAAGCACTTTTGTGTCTGCTCAGTGGACTTCTCCTGCCATTTAGATAACCTGCGTGCTGGGCCAAATCTCCTCCCTGCTGCCCCGCGAGGCCTGGGGGCAGGAATGGCTGTGCCATGCAGGTCCCTGCCGTGCCTTCGGGCTGCCTTGTCCTGCTCTGCTCTGCTCCTGCTGCAGCCAGGATGGGTCCTGGGACATGGGAATGGGGCCCATGTGGCACACATTGCTGAGCACATTGCTGAGCACCGCAGCTTGATCGCTGCTGTGTTTTATTTCTGAGCAGATATTTTAGGACTTCTTTGAAATCAAATACAGTTTTTTTTAATCTAGTCTAAACCTACTAAAACATTCACTATTCTCACTGCCTAATGCATTTATTCATGGCCTATATATATTCCCCTCTATAACTAACCTCTTTTTTCATGTCTTCATTTTTAATAATATTGCTTATGTGAAAATTGCTGGATAAATTATTCAATTCTCTCCATAATCTGGTATATCTGCAGTAAAACTGCTAACCCGGCTCTGTAAATACACCCACAATAATTCAGGCTGGCCTCCTCTGCTTGTTTGTGCGCTCCTGCCCCGTGCCCCGAGTGGTGCCACTGAGAAGCGCTTTGCTCCTGGTGTTGATGCAGAAGTTAATAGTTGCATTCGATGTTTTGTTAGTGTTTATAAGCCTGGAAAGTGATGGGTAATTAATTACTCCCATAATCAGGAGCCCGCAAAGCCTGGCCATTGCCCTGAGCAGCCCTCGGTGTGCAGCAGCTCAGGCCGGGCTCTGTGGTGCTGATGGGTTTGGCACTGTGTTGCCATGCAGGCAGTGCCCGCTCCTGGTGCGTCCTGCAGGTTAGGAACAAAACGTCTCGGTCTCTTCCCTCCCAGCCACGCTGCTGCAGAGCAGTGCTGCCCACAGCCCATCTCCCTCCTTCCCACATCCCTCATTCTTTCAAAGACGTGGAGCTGCAGCACTACGGCCGTCTGAATAAAAGAGGGCAAATGGAATGCTGAGAGCCGCCTCGCTCTGCCTCAACCTTTTCCAACGACTGCACTAATTTTCGACATAGGAATTTAACTGTGTGTTTGCCCCCCAATAAACAGGGCGAATAAACACTATATCATTTTTACACTTGAACTGTGTTATGATTTTAATGCAGGCTCAGGTGAGAGGAGGTCAGAGGATACAATTAAAAGGCTTTGGTACCATCTGGAGATTAGGGTCTCTTTAACCATGCTTGGGTGATTTATCCATCAGCAACTCATGTACTGCTTCATAAAAACCGGAATCTGTTTAAAAAATGTATTAAAAGACAGTGTGTTTTTAAAATTGCTGACAGAAATACTGTGTGCTTGCAGGCGAGTGGTGTATTTCTGACCCGCCGGAACAGAAATTCCTCTATAGCAGAAATACCGCTCATGTAAAGCTACAGCATTTACTTATTTTTATATCAGGTTTGTTTGTACAGGAAAAAAGCACAACAGCACCCAAATCCCCCTCCGGTGAATGCCTGAGGTGGGCCTCAGGGCTGCAAAGCTCCCTGAAGGTGGACTGAGGTCCTGCTCCCCGGGGGGGTTGGTCTGGGTCATTGCCTCCTGGGGAGGGGGGGGTTATGTGTGCTATTGCTTCCTTGTTGTTTATTTCATTCCTGGGGGGTTTTGGTGTGCATGATTGCTTCCCCAAGGGGTTTTGGTGTGCTTTGTTTCTTCCCGGTGGGTTTGGTGTGTGTTATTGCTTCCCAGGGGGAATTGGTGTGCGTTATTCCTTTCCTGAAGGGTTCAGTGTGCGTTATTGCTTCCCGAGGCATTTGGTGTTCATGATTGCTTCCCCAGTGGGTTTGGTGCGTGTTATTTCTTCCTGGGGGAGTTTGGTGTGCAGCATTCCTCCCCCAGTGGGTTCAGTGTGTGTTATTGCCAACTTCATCTCTGCGATGCCCTCCCTGGAAGTGCCAGGAGAGCGGCTTTGTCACGGCGAGGAAAAGTTGTGAGCCTGCTCCTGCGTGTCGTTACAAGGCTACAAGTAATAGTGTATGGCATTAGCCAGAATTTATTTGGTAATAAAACAAAACGGGTGCAAAATCAAATATTTAAACTGTCAGCTTTCAAAGCAAATGAGTAGCTAAAACTCAGTTTAATAATTGATCCATCAATATGCGGATCAAAAGCTGAGGCCGAAATTAAACAATTATTTTTCTGAAATTATATTTGATTAAAAATTTCCTGAAAGGAAAACAATTCAGCCATTCTTCTGGACAGTAATTTATACAGTTTAGTGATCTCGCTGTCAATAATATACAAATAGCACTAATATATTACTATAATGCTTCATTTTCATTAAGACATCTGCCAAGTTCTCAAAAACCTTTTCCATTTGGGACTTGACTTATAATTGCATAATCCCTTGGGGGAGCTTCAATATTATTTTAATCAATTTTAACCACAATACACAATATGGATGATTACATTGCAATGTCATTTCCAAAGTTACTTTCCCCCATTACTCATTTGCAAGACGAGAGGACACTAGAAATATTTGCAAAATGTATTCCAGCTGGGAAACAAACGGCGAGCATGCAGAACGCATTTCTCCGTCTTTCAGAGGGATGGCAATTACCCAGCTGCTGCAGGTCTAGGAGCCGGCATGCCCAGGGCTGTGCCAGAGGTCCCTTGCCCTCTGCCGGCAGTTTGTCCCAGGGACATCAGCCTCTGGAGACCGGAGCAAAGGAGACTCAAAGGAGACCTCATCTCTCCCTACGGCTCCTGAAAGGAGGTTGGAATGTGGTAGGGGTCAGACTCTGCTCCCAGCTGGCAGTGACAGGACAAAAGGTGATGGCTTTGATGGCTTCATGTTGTGCCAGGGGAGAGTCAGGTGGGTACGAGGAACAATTCCTTCTCCACAGAGCAGTCAGGCAGTGGCACAGCTGCCCATGGAGTGGGGGGTCACCATCCCTGGGGTGTCCCAGAGCCGTGGGGATGTGGCACTGAGGGATGTGGGCAGTGGGCATGGGTTGGGGTTGGACATGGGGGTCCTTGGGGTCTTTTCCAATCAGAATGATTCTGTGAGTTTTCTGGGGTTACGTTTCACTAAAGCATCCCCCAGAGCTGGCTGTGCCCACAGCAGCTCGGTAAGGTGGGAGCTGGGCAAGGGGTGGCCGTGGGCAGCGGGGCCACGCTGCAGGGTGCTGGGTGCTGCAGGTCGGTCAGCCCGCAGTGCTGGCTGCTGACAGAGCTGTCCCCGCTGTGTGGCTCTGCTCCCACACAGCCCAGTGCAGTATTACAGGGGTAATATTTTCACAAGCGCGACCTCCTCTGAATCCGGGTCTGCAATATATTCTGAGCAAACACACTTCCCTCCCTGTCAGCACGCTGCCGATATCTTCCTTCTCCACCTGTTTTTGCCCTAATGAGCGCATTCCTTGGGTATATTTAGGTGCTTGAGATGAGGCGTGCTGTGCACACACGCTGTGGATGGAGAAGTGATGGCTGCATGTAATTGTTGCACGAGGCTGGGTGCAGTTTCGTTATAAATGTTGGTGTTGATCTCAGCGAAGGTGTTGTTCAAAGGAGTAACTCCTTGCCGCAAGACTTCAGTGATCTTTTTCAGAGTGGTTCTTGGTGCTGCACTGCTCACAGGGCTGTGGAGCCGTGTCCCACACAGCAGGGATGAGGGAACGGCTCCTGCTGCTCCCCTGGACGCAGTGAGGCTGGGCACGAGGTGACTGCACAGAGAGAGAACCTGTGGCTTCTTGGTGGGAGCAAACAAACCCAACACGCTCTGACCTGGTTTGTGTATGAGCTGAATTACTTCTCTGATGATCTACAGTAAATAGAGTTTGCTCTTGTGAACACACAGGCTATGGAGAAGCACCAGCAGAAGCATGCTCCTTTCCCCTTGCCCATCAGTTGGTGGTTTGGGTCTTCCGTACACCCAGATTGCTGCACCATCCATCGCTGGCACAACTGCCATCAATAAGCAAAAGTGTTTCTTTTAAACAAATCTTTTAAAAAATCTTAAGGCACCAGTCCAAAAATCAGCCAAGAGCTCTTTGTCTCTATTAAATACTTTCCTGCTATACTTAACAAACAAATCTCAGCAGCCTTGTCTGTGATATAGTTATAACTACAGTGATTTGTGTAGCATAAATTTGTCCTCTACAACTGGCTACTGTTTTGTGGTATGGTTCCATGAAATGTTTCACTTCTGGAAAGGAGCTTTGTTGGAAGGACACGAGGCAATGGCCTCACATTGTGCCAGGGGAGGGTCAGATATTAGGAGAAATTTCTTCTCCAAAGAGCAGTCAGGCAGTGGCACAGCTGCCCATGGAGTGGGGGTCACCATCCCTGGGGTGTCCCAGAGCTGTGGGGATGTGGCACTGAGGGATGCGGGCAGTGGGCATGGGGGGTGGGTGGGCTTGAGTGTGGGGATCCGAGAGGGCTTCTCCAGCCTGAATGGTTCTAGGCTCTATGATTCTATGATAAAAGAATTCAGGTTATGGTGGCATTTAAAAAAAGGAGCTGTTTTGCAATAGAGATCATGAGAAATGGAAATGCTCCATCACGGCCAGAAGCTCCCAGGCCACGCAGCATTCCGGAGCAAGGCGCAGTGGCTGCTCTGCCACCATACCCTCACTGTGGGCTCTGGAGAGCTGGGAACTGTGCAGAAAGCTCTGCTGCGGCTAGGGGTAGCCATGGAGAAAAACCATTAGAAGCAATTCTCCATCATTTGGCAGTGTTAAGAAAATACTTCTAATCTGACCCCAGGTGGGGATGCCCTTCATGCCTGCTCTCCTGTCCCATCCCATGGCCGCACCACAGGCATTAGGAAGTTTTGTCTGCTCTACTGCACGCACGCCATCAGGGAAATGCACTCTGAATCTCTCTTTAAAAGACATGTAATTGCCTCCGATTCTTTATATTATCATAACTCCTCAAAATTGATTGGTTTTAGGTTTATGGAAAAATATGCAGATAAACAGAGAACGGCGCCCGTTCCTCATGGCTGTATAAAAGCAGTTCACAGAGAATCCGTATGATTGAGTTTGATTACTGAACAAAATCTAATTATTTTAGATACACGATCAGGCTTTTCTGGAGAGGCATTCTGAAGAGGAGAAATATTTGGTGTACGTGAGTGGTGTTTGCCTGCTTGGTTTGTTTATTCCCATATATTTTGACAGTCCAGAATTTTAAATAATTGATGTCGGCATTCACTTTTCTGAGCAAGAGAAACAAGTGCAGTTGCACAAAGCATGCGTGTGTTGTGTGTGCCCCTGTGCAAGCAGCCCCTGGGCTGTGTTAATGATGCCTTTGGTGTCAGGACGACCTTCGTGCTCCCCTTCTTGTGACTTTCACACGTTCCCAAGTACAGTGATCTCCATTTTTGGTTGATTGAAGTGCTAAATTTGGATGTTTTCTCCAGTGTAATAAGATCATGTGTCACTGGGATCCAGGGGGTGTGGAGGTGTTGTTATCATAGAGTTGTCATAGAATGTGATATTTGGACCTGACTGGACCAGGCTCTGAGCAACCTGATGGAGCTGCAGATACCCCTGTTCATCACAGCAGGGTTGGACTGCATGGCCTTTAAAGGTCCTTTCCAACTCAAACGATTCTATGATTCTGTGAACATCCCAGGTTGGAAGAGACTCACCAGGATCATCGTGTCCAGCTGCTGTGGGCTTCTGTCTCTGGATGGACCTCAGCAGTTGCACTGACGCATCGATGTTACACCACCAAAACCCGTTGTATTTACATGTAGGTCTCACTGAGGTCAGTGGTGAGAAGGGAGAGGCTGGAATTTTAATCGCAACACATTAGAAACCAGTTTGTCCCTCTTTGTGGAGCTCAGAGCAGTGTTGAAGGTGAGAAGAGGTGGCTGCAAAACTCCCAGTCCCCCAGCACAGCTGCAGGAGGAGACCTGGGGCTGGATGGGGCCAGCGCTGAGCACCTCTTGCTTAGGACAGCATCAGTGGGGCACTGAGCGGCCGATGGCAGCATCAGAGCACCAGGCCATGTGTGTCTGGGCAGCCAACGGGCAGCTTCCTGCAATTTTCTTCCAAAGATGGCTGCTAAGGAGACAGAGCAAACCAGCCCGTGTGTCAATAAGGATTTGCACCGCATCACCGATGCCAAAAACTAACTCCATCTCCTCCACTTCAGTACAAATTACAATTTATATGCAACTCCCCACTTCAGGTGGGCAATCCAAAGAAATTAACCTCAGGAGAAAATTGCTTTTTTCTGGCTTAACACATTGCTTATTATCATGTCAGGCAGAGGAGTCAGTGGGGAAAATGCAAAATCACAGGATGATACAACGGTGCATCCATATATTCACAGCTAAAGAACTATTTATTAGGAGAAATGTTTTAAATTAGAAGGGCAGGGTTCATTCCTTATGGCAGCAGGCAGAGATTAGCAGTCAGTCTCATGGGCTAACAAAATGAAAAAGACTACAAAACTTCACATAAAGTGCTGTGCTCAGTTTTGGGCCCTTCTCTACCAGAAAGACATTGAGGCCCTGGATAATGTCCAGAGAAGGGCAACGGAGCTGTGCAGGGTCTGAGTGCAGTCCTATGGAGAGCATAGGCTGAGGGAGCTGGGATGGGTCAGTGTGGAGAAGAGGCTCAGGGGAGCCCTGACTGCTCCCTACAACCCCTGAGAGGAGACTGGAGAGAGGGTCATCCTCTGCACCCAGGTGACAGCAATAGGATGAGAGGTGACGGCCCCACGTTGTGCCGGAGGAGGGTCAGGGTGGGTATTAGGAAACATTCCTTCACTAGAGGAGCAATCAGGTACTGGCACAGCTGCCCACGGAGATCATCATCCCTGGGGGTGTTCTGGAGCTGTGGGGATGTGGCTCTGGTCAGTGGGCACGGTGGGTGGGTTGGAGTTGGATGTGGTGATCCTTTACATCTTTCCCAACTTTAATGGGGACCAACTTCATGGCTCTATGATTCATCCCAAAAGTAGTAAGCCTAATGGAGAAGATGTATTTCTGATGCCAACTTACAGACGCACCACAGTTTTCTGCAGATATCCCAAAACACTGTAAAAACTTGACAAAGTTTTCCTTATGGGGCAAAAAAAAAAATCAGTGCGCCATGACCCCTATTGTCCGTGCAATACATCGGATTGACAACTGGGATGAGCCCGGTGTCACTGCTAACCTGCACAATGCTGGCTAGCAACGGGCACTTGCAGTGCAGGTGTGAGGCCGGGGAGGACGTGGAGCAGTGGGGAGGACGTTTGTCTGCAGGGGGATGCGCGAGGTACCCAGCACGGCAGCGGAGCCATTGCAGGGTGAAGGGAGCTCGGCTTTCCCAACAGCGGGAAGGAGAGCGCGATGCTCGGTGCTGCTGGAGCCGGGCTGTCCGGCTGCACGCCGTGGGCTGGCCGCCGGCTCACCAGCGGCTCTGCGGTGGTCTGCCCGCCGGGCAGGGCTGCAGGCACACGGTTGTTCTTCCTGGAGGCGCTCGGGCGAGCAGAGCGAACAGCTCACCAGAGGAAAGTTGTCACATTCACTGATTCATCAACACTTCCTCCGGCGGCAGCGGTACCTGTGCCATCTGTGTTGAGCACTTACAAAGAAACCTCTCTGCAACTGCCATACAAATCAGGGGCAGCTCCAAGGTCGCACGGCGGGGAATTTGGGGACGCGGGGAGGATGTTCGCCGGCAATCACCGCGTCCCGCCGCACCCCGCCCGCTCCGCCCCAGCCTGGAGCGGCGCGGGCCCCGCTGGGAGGTGTGTATTATGCCTGGGTTAATTTACTGATTAATCTCCAGTCGGTGGTTTGTGCTTTCCCCAGATGGCCAATTAAAATTTACAACTGGCAGAGCGGTGCCCCGTTGGCGGGCTGCTGCGGGGCCGCGGCTGCAGGCAGCGACAGACGGTGCGGGCACAGCGCTGCTCCCGGCACCGCTGCCCCCCGGGCACGGCACGGCACCACGGCAACACCCCATGGCACAGCTCCTCAGCACGGCCCTACAGCAACACCCCATGGCACAGCTCCACAGCACGGCCCTACAGCAACACCCCATGGCACAGCTCCACAGCACAGCCCTACAGCAACACCCCATGGCACAGCTCCACAGCATGGCCCTACAGCAACACCCCATGGCACAGCTCCACAGCACGGCCCTACAGCAACACCCCATGGCACAGCTCCTCAGCACGGCCCTACAGCAACACCCCATGCACAGCCCTGCAGTGTGCACCCCACTGTGTGTCCTGCGGTGCTTGGGGTGCTTGGCTTGTGAGGTTATATGTGGGGCTGGCAACAGGAGTGTGGCACACGTGCAAGGGGTAACCTGCTCATGTAGAGGTAGCAGAAAGCCACAGGGTTTTGGCATCTGGCATTGTGGTGGTGTGTCCACCTATAGGAAGCATGGTGCCAAGAGGAGATGGCTTTGAGAGATCACAGAATCACAGAATTGCCAGGGTTGGAAGGGACCTCAAGGATCATGAATCTCCAACCCCCCTGCCACATGCAGGGCCACCAACCTTCCCACCTAATGCTAGACCAGGCTGCCCAGGGCCCCATCCAACCTGGCCTTGAACACCTCCAGGGATGGGGCATCCACAGCCTCTCTGGGCAGCCTCCAGTACCTCACCACTCTCTCTGTAAAGAATTTCCCCCTGATGTCCAACCTAAATCTCCCTTCCCTCAACTTAAAACCATTTCCCCTTGTCCTACTGTCACTCACCCTTTCAAAGAGTTGATTCCCCTCCTGTTTGTAGGCTCCCTTTAGGTACTGAAAGGCTGCAATGAGGTCAGAGATGCTTTGTTCTGAAGGTTTGTGCACAGCCATCACCAAGACAGGAATACTCCAGAGTAAACTGTCGAGACCGAGGGATTTTCTCACTGAGCCAAAGGTAGCATGGCAATGGGTGATAGCATAACAATTGGCTGTTTTCAATAGCTGTTCTTATAACTCGGGGCAACCCTGAGAAAAAATGAAGTGAGACTATGTTGAAAAATGCTGTTTCTGTGAGTGCCTCCCAGAGACCCCGCAGCTCTGTGGCACAGCAGAATTCCCTGCTGCTGCCTTTTTTTTTTTTTTTTTTTAAGAAGACTTCATGAATATTGATGGTAAACATAATAACAGCAATACTCAGGAGTATAGTCAACTCTTGCTGTACAATTCATGTAATTCCCCTTAAATTAATGGCAGTTACATGCGTGCCCTGGATGAAGCCCGCAGCCCCATGGAAGCAGCGCGGAGCCTTCAGCCCCAGCTGCAGGAGCGCAGTGTGATGCATTGCCCTCTGGGACTGCAGACCCAGTCCTTGATGCTGCTGTGGTTTCCCAGTTTCATAGAATCATAGAATGGCCTGGTTTGAAAAGGCCCACAGTGCTCATCCAGTCCCAACCCCCTGCTGTGTGCAGGTCGTCAACCAGCAGCCCAGGCTGCCCAGAGCCACATCCAGCCTGGCCTTGAATGCCTGCAGGGATGGGGCATCCACAGCCTCCTTGGGCAACCTGTTCCAAGGTTTTATGTCTATTTATCTTGCACTGAATTACATATACTTTACATGTTCCCATGCCATGTAGTCATTGCTTTCAGTAAATCCCATTGTTAAATCTATGAATTCCCCAATTGCTGGGGTGCTGCGTGTCCTCCCTCACCTATGGTTCACCCTACAGGTATGGCTTTGCCCAGTGACAGGAGCCCCTGCCCAGGCAGCAGCCTTTGTTATGGATGCATCCCCTTTTCCCTTTGCCCAATTTCATCTGACTTTGTATAAATCTTAAATGTATTCTTGTAACTTCTCAGTGTTACGGACTCGTTGGATTATCGTGGATAAGTGATGTGCTGCTGTTCCTGTTCCCATGCAGGATGAGAGTATGAGCGCTCTGCTAAAGTAATACATGTGAGAGTTTCAGATCTGCAGCTTTCTCTGAAGCACACATTCTGCCTTGTGATCACCAGAATGGTGCTGGAACACAACACCAGTGGGGGATGTGTGTGGGTTGGGTAAACGTTTGGGTCAGCACCTGAACATGTTTTGTACTGCGCTCCCTTCTGCAGGGCTCTGCATGCAGTGTGAACATCCAGGAACTCACGAGTGGTGAGCATGCTGCCTTGGCTGCCATGTCCTCCATCATAGAGCCATGGGACTTGGAATGAGCTGAATGTGGCAGCTGAGTTGGGGCAGTTTCATCAGAATTACAGTCTTGCTGTTGGCTTGGGAGTGATGATGGTGGTGATGGTGGTGATGCTGAGGAGGATGCAGATGGGTGAAGTTGAGCATGGGGGTTCTGCTGACCCTGATGTGGGTCTGTGGGTTCCAAAGCCTCCCCATGGCTACCACTATTCAGCTCTCACAGCAGGACTGGCTCAGCATGCTGCCCTTCCAGGCGCCGTGCAGCAGGGATGTGCTGCTGGCTGCCCGGCAGCAGGATGCCTGCTCAGTGATGGCTGTGCTCAGGGAGAAGGTCGCTCCCTGTGCACCGCAATTACCGGGGCTAATTGAGGGCACCCTGCGGCAGCAGCAGGCTCAGCACAGGGCCGACACAGGACAGACACGGGGCTCTGTGCACTCACTGAAACGGAGCCCAGTGCTTCCAAACCAATTCATTAGCATGCAGCAAAACATGCTTCCACATCTTGGCATGTTGCCTCCTCTGGCTGAAGGGTGGTAAAGCACAATGTTATGGGTGCATCAGGTTCTTATGGAGAGAAACAGCCTCAGAATTTGACTCAGACTTTTCATGCAGAAATTAGGACAATGGAGCTGTGAAGGGTCTGGAGCACAAGTCCTATGTGGAAAGGCTGAGGGAGCTGGGATGGCTCAGTTTGGAGGAGGCTCAGGGAAGAGCTCATCGCTCCCTACAGCTCCTGACAGGAGGTCGTGATAAGGTGGGGGTCAGCTCTGCTCCCAGGTAACAGCAATAAGATGAGAGGTGATGGCCTCAGGATGCCCCAGAAAATGGTCAAGTTGACTGTTATGAAGCATTTCTTCTCAAAGAGCTGTCCTGCAGTGGCACAGCTGCCCAGGGAGTGAAGGGTCACCATCCCTGGGAGTGTTCCAGAACCATGGGGATGTGGCACTGAGGGATGTGGGCAGTGGGCATGGGGGGGGTTGGGTTTGGGGATCTTACGGGTCTTTTCCAACCTTAATGATTCCAGGATTCTATGATTTGCAGAGCGATGGAGAGAACCCAGGCAGGCTGGGAACGTGGCAGTAGTGCCATGAAAACAGGGCAGGACACATCCAGCACTCTGCTTCTGGCAGGCTTTGCTGTGAGCACAGCAGCACTGTGAGGAAGCTGTGCCTTGCATGAGCTGCATTCTCTTAGGTCGGCTGGAGCTGGGGCTGTGTGGAGCCTCTTCTCATTTCTAAGCCACTTGCAGACCAAGAAGTAAAAAATTTCTGCAATCAGAAATGAGGAGAAAATAGATCTATTAGGTCCATTAATCTGTTACCCTTGCCAATGCAGTGTGTTCTCTCCAGAGACCTATCAAGTGCCTCGTTCAGCACAGTTTTAGCTATTCAAGTGATGCTGCTTCTGCCATGCCCCGTGGGAGACTGCTAGGAACGCTCAACAAGACAAAGGCATCTTTCCAATTTCAGCCCGTGGTTTTCATTGCTCCACCCCATCTCCCAGTGCTCACTCATCCTTGAACCTCGTTATATGTGACCGCTGTGGTGCTCCTGCCTTCCAGGGCTGCTGGTGCCAGGCTGGAGCCTTCGATTGGCTCAGCAGGGTGTGTTGGGTGAGCTTGTGGCAGCTCCTGATGCTCAGCGTTTGCCTCCTGCTGCTGCCCACAGGTTGGTCCCTGCAGGTCAGACCCCCACACTTGGGTCCCAGGACTTCCAGCCCCCCAGAACAGCCCTGTGTCCAGGCTGTGTCCAGCACTGCCAGCAGCAGTTCCCTGCTGGAAGATTATGCTTTTCTTCCTGGTTTAACTTACATTTTTATTGCTGCTTACCTGGGAGCAGATTCTGACACCCATTTCACCACAGCCTCCTCTCTGCACATACAGCCCGCAGCAGGGAGCCTACAGGGGCCATATGGTGAGGCTATGGCCTCTTCAACAAAGTGAGATTTGGTGACAGCAGCATCTATCCAGTGATAGATATCTATTTGGTGATAGCTGCAGCGTGGGTCACGGGCTTTTGTTTCCCTCTCTTTCTTTACAGGCAAAGAAGATTAGTACTTTGGAAAAATCCAACACATGTTAATATCGTGACCTGCACGGTTACTGTCAATAGAGATGGGCTGGTGATCTTTAAAAGGAGATTTTCTCAGGGTGAAGGACAAACATGACATTAGAGTCATCAAACTCCCCATCTGACAAGGACATATAAATTGTAAATGGTCGGGGCACAGAGATCAGGCTGTCTTTCCTCCAGATGCTCCTCCATCGGCACAGAGACTGCCACCTCTCATCTGCACCTTGTGCCGTGTGCTCCCAGGGAGAGAACAATTAATTGCTGAGTCCTGGTGCCCAGCGCTGCCTGCAGGTGGGAGTGCAGAGCGAGGCTGTAAGGGTGAGGAGTCCCAGGGTCAGGTCCTGGGCTCTTTACACCTCAGACACCCCATTGGCTCCAGTGAGTTCAGATGGCCCCAGTCCTTATCCCCATTGAGGACACGGTTCATGTGAAAACAGTGTCACACCAGCTTGGTGAGCATCAGGAAACTGCTGCAAAGCACAGCTCCCACCGCACTGCTGTTCGTCTGTGGGAGCATCATGGGACTGAGAACTTTGTTGGATTGGGTCTATATTGGAACCTCATCGGATCGGCTCTGTGTGTGAATCTCACTGGATTGGTACTGTGCAGGAACCTCACTGGATTTATCCTGCCTGAGCGAGAGCATGACTGAGATGAGTTTAGTCACTGAACTGCAATTAAAAGTGAGAAGGCAATCAGCATGTATGCAGAGGCTGGGGTTGTGCAGAGGAAGGATGCTCGTTCCCTCTGTTCTGGTGAGGAGCTTCTGCCTATGGGTGCAGCACCCTTTATGCATGCAGAAGGAATTCAGTAAAAACCTGGGTGCTGTTCCTTGCAGGAAACCTTCAGATGTATCACATTCAGTGAGCAGCAGCGTTCCCAAGTACTGCTGTCAGAGTTTTGAAGTTCTCCTGCCTGTAAATTAATGTGTTTGTCAGTGCTCACAGTTCCCAGTCGCTATTCACAGCACATGGCTAAGACAGTCATGGGGAATTCCTTACAGAGAGCAAAATATTCCTTAGTTTAGTAACCCATTCATTCACGTGCTTGTTTAGACAGTGTCTTGCATTCAGTTAAGAACATTTCAATTTACCTTTTAAGAACATGTACCGGAGTAACTTCATGTGGATGCTCCCAGTATCCCTGAGCAACCGGCTCCAGCAGCCCCGGGTTAGATTTATGTGCACCGGATTAAATGACCCTTTCCTGAGCAGAAAGGAATCAGCTGAGCAGGAAACAAAGCGCAGAAGGGGAGAGCAGAACTTCTGTCACCTTCTGCTCGTGCTCTGCAAACTGCAGTGTGAGGTGCAGGGAGGCAGGGCGAGCAAAGTGCACATGGCCTTGGAAGGAACAAAGCCATGCCCAGTGTCACCACTACGAAAATATTGCCTCCGTCCTCAGCGTATGTAGCAGTGTGTGCATCTTATTGAAGCCTTGTGGATGTCCCTCCACGCGTGTGTGTCTGTGTGCTTTCTGATGGATCACATCAGCGCGCGCTGCGGCGCACGTTGCCCGATCTGGCAACTTATCGATGCTATCCACATTTAATTAGTAGACGTTTCTCCTCCGTGTGCATATTTACTCAAATTCCTGTTCCTACGGCAACCCAGCAGCAGCGCAGCGCCGGGAGCAGCCTGGAAAGGCACAGCGATGGGCGGCCGCTCCGTGTTCAGATGGAGCAGCAAAGCCGGGCTCGGCCGGGGCAGCGCCACAAAGGCGGCTCAGAGCAGCTCCTGCTTCCCGCAGCCCATTCACAGTCTGCCCAATTCGTGTTTATTCATGGGTACCGCAGCACTCGGGCTGTGGGAGACGACTCACTTAGCGCTGAGCTCTCACTAATTGGCTATCAGCTCAGGTAAGGGATGTTTTTTTTCCTCTAATAATTACATTTTCATTTTAAAATCCCTGCCAAGGGAACAGCGGGGCAATATTCACACCGTTCCTATTTACAGACGCTCTCCTTGCCGGTGTGGTTGCAGTTGTAAAGCACAGGGAAGATCTGAATTACTGAATGGCACCGCAGCTGTTCGGAGCGGAAAATACTCTTTGAAAGAGGACACACATTGCCACAGTGCCACAATGCACTTTTATTTGCAGTCCTACCCCACTTCCTTACCCAGTGTGAGCGCTGCATACACCGACCAGAAGGCTGAGAGGAGGTGCACACCCAGCAGTTCTGTCCTTCCCCCTGTTTCGGTTTATAAATGTCCCATTTTTAGATTCACGGAGAAAAATGAAAAACAGATGTAAGTAAGAAAAAAAGACATTTTTAAATTACAGGGAAAATCACCTCATTTAAACATTTTAACGCTTATGGTGTTCTGATTCTTTTGCATAAAGGTACATTGTAATCCTCCTGGCAGCTTTGTTTTCAAACCTGTTGGCATAACGTAACGTGAGAGCAGAGAGCTGTTCTACAGCATACATACCAACAGTTAAATGGAATTATCAGTGCACTACTAACACCTCTGAAGCACTAATTTCTACACAGATACCCCAGATGTGTTATGGACTTCAGAGGTTAAAATGCGTATATATTTTTATGGGTGGACGTTCAAGGCATTCTTAGAGGAAGATCTCTCCAACAGGCATAATAAGGACAAAGGCGTCAGGAAGGCTCTGAATTAGCGGGGCAGGGAAAGAAGGGAAATCCTTCCCACCTGACCTTTCAGCACCATTTATTAACTCTGGGTTGCAAGCAACAAGTACAACGGGGAGCTCTGTAGGGGGTGGCTGCTCTGTGTTCAGACTTCCGCTGCAAAAAATATTTTGGCGTCGGTCAGCTGCTTTGCAGACACCTGCACAGGGCTGTCCTTGTGCTTGAGCTGAGCTTTTGTCTCCCTTCCACCAGCGGTCCTCTCTTTGTGTCAGAGCAAAGCATGGGAATCGCACCACGCGCGACGCCCGCATGGCAGCACACACCAAGCTCGGGAGTCGTCACACAAACAGATGTGCCACAGCCCTTTGGTAAGCAATCACTGCGAGGTAATTGGCTATATTTATCCCTTAATGTCACAAGTCTGGAGTCCAAAAATGACTACTTTTACAAAAATAACTTTCAGGTGCAATCAACAAAAGCAAACACGCTCGGAAATCTTTTAACTCCTTTTTGCTGCAGAGTGGTGGGAGATAACAGCTTGCATTCTTATGCACTCGCTTCCAGTGCTGTCATTTCCCTGCAAATATTAGCTGTCCCATGAATTAATTAATCCCCACAACCCGACAGCGGTGCGCTTTCCTCCATGGCCCCTGCCCTGAACCCAGCAATCCTGAGCGTCCTCCCGCGCTTGTCTGGAGTGCGTTTTAATACCAAAGAACACAACAACTAAAATGCCATTCCCTGGTTTTATGAAAAA
Source organism: Chrysolophus pictus (assembly GCA_037305975.1). Taxonomy (NCBI): domain Eukaryota; kingdom Metazoa; phylum Chordata; class Aves; order Galliformes; family Phasianidae; genus Chrysolophus; species Chrysolophus pictus. The sequence goes on along the minus strand of CM074582.1, from coordinate 1,148,089 downwards.
GCAATATCGGAGAGTAAATAGGGCAAATACCAACAAGGAGGGACACACAAGTTGAATCGAACAATAAAGTCAAATAATATCACTAAATGGAAGCGCGGCGGCAGTGGTGGGAGCTCTGCTTTCCAAAGCCCGCCGGTGAGGAGCGTGGGAGCACCCCGTCCTCCTTTGGAATTAGCAGCAGCAGCCAGGACTGGATTAAACCTCGTCAAATAACTCTCCGAGCAGAGAGAAAGCATAAAAGAGAGTGGGAAAAAAAAAAAAATCCGGTGCATTCTTTTGCCACCGGTAATAAGCTTACGCTTGCAATAGACTTGTTAAATAATTAGAGTTAAATTGCCTCCTCTCCCAGCACCACCTCTCTCAGCTTTTCGCTTCGGAGTCGCAGCCTAAAAGGAAGGAATCAGCAGAGGGAGGAATGGGGAGGAAGATGCAGGAGTGCCGTGCCCCTCTGCTGCACTGTGGGCTGCCCGTGGGCACACGGCCGCGCGGGACACGGCCCACAGCTGCACACGCGTGGCACAGCCCCGCACACGCGTGCACCCCCGGCCCTGAGACAGAAGGCACTGAAAAAGGAATTGAGATTTGCAGATCTGATAATGAGCCAGTTAATGACATAAATGATACCTCAAGAACCTCACTAAACCATCCAGGTCCTACAATTTAATCTGTAATAAATACTCCTGCATCATTGCGAGATGGCTGCTCATAATGGCAAATGAAATATGCTGGTATGATAGGTACAATAAATCTGGATTTTCCTATGGTTCCCTCAGGCTAGAACAATATGTAACCAGAGTGCGCACTGTCAGGATGAGCAGATCTCAAAGCCATCATAAAATCTAAATGGGGACTAATTAGGAGGCCCTTCCCTTCTAGAGTTACTATTTCTATTGACATTTTCCATGCATGAGCCCCTCCATAACATCATAAGTCACCAAGATAAGAACTCCCTAGATTATAGGGAAAAAGCTTTAATGGAGAAGTTGAACTCAAAGGCGATGCATAAATTTTCCTTCTGATACCACGGCAAGTCTGTGTTCTCTACTTTCTTTACAAACTTTCCTCCCTGGGCCCGGCTGCGGTTCCGCCATCCCCATCACCGCGGCGCTGCCCAGGGCTGGGGGATGTGTGCCTGTGGGGCTCCTCCAGGCACCACTGGGGCCTCCATGCCCAGGACAGGAGCACCAGACCCCCACTTGTGCACAGCCCTGCATATGGAGCCCCACAGTCGCAGGGCTGCTCCCAGCCCAGGCTGAGACATGCGTACAAGCTGAGATTTATTGGCTGTTTACAGCAGGCTTTCCATTTAATTTTCTCTTGTCACTTGCACACAAGTAATTGCCCTGGTGTGAATGTGCATATTCCTGTTTGCTGGAGGTGCGGGCACATGTCCTTGCTGCTGCCCTGATTAATGGCCTCAGGCCCGGCCTCCAGCCCGAGGGTCTGGGAATCATCCCAGCACCGTGATGCGAGGTGTGGTTGTGTTATTGAGGTGGACCACGCCATGCTGTGCCACAGTGTGTCGTGAAACGCCATGCTGTGCCGTGCCACGTCTTGTCATTCCATGCCGTGGGGCGCCATGAAGTGCCGTGCTGTGCCGTGCTGCGCTCTGCCATGCCGTGAGGTGCCATGCTGTGCCATATCGTGCCATGCTGCGCCATGCCATGGAGTGTCATACACTGCCAGGTCATGCCATGTCGTGCAGTGCACTGCCATGAAGTGCTATCCTATGCCGTCAAGTGCCACAAAGCGCCATCCCCTGCCATGCCATGCCAGCAGGAGCACAAGCACACAGCCATCACAAGCAGAGCAGCTGTTGCTACTTTTTTAATGGAAAGCACAATCCGATGGCATAGTCACAGCAGCTGCAGTTGCACAGAACTGTTGGCACAAACCATTGATAGCCGTCATCATTAAAGTGAGCAACTCCACTAATTCAAACTGACCGTACCACTGGGATAAATGGATTGAAAACTCAAAGTCTGGCAGCTCTGGAAACCTGGTGAGGGCGGTGGGGATTGGAGGCGCCCATCCCAGCACCCCTGGGCCTGGCAGCATTGGAGTACCAGCTGCCGTGCCCCCAGCTCTGCTCACACAGGGCTGCATGCGCTTTGGGTGTGCAGGAGCCAGAGATGTGATGTGCTTCTTCAGGATGTCCATCTCTGTGAATTAGCAAGAAAATAGGAGAACGTGATCTGTGCCAAGCATCTCGTCCACAACCTACCTACCCTTCTGTGGCCTCAAAAAATACATTAGAAAAGAATTTGTGTGAGCTTTTACAAATATTTTCCCCTTGCATGCATAAAGCAATTAAGCAAATACGCTGAGAAGGGAATGCAGCAAAGTAAGTTGTGTCATGTAGGACACACAATGGCTCCTGCCTTCGGTGGCATTTACCTTTACTCACGAGGGCAGACCTGGCACTGTGGATTATCGCATCCCTCCCCACCCCTGAAGGATGCTGTCAGGAAGGCCCCACGGCCCCGTGCCGCTGCTGTGGTCGCTGCTCACCCTGCCATTGTGGGAGCAGGCGCTGCCTGGCGCTCCCATTGTTCCCATGCAGTCAGCTGAGCTGCATGCGGCGGTGTTAAAATGCAATTCCGCCGGAGCTGCGACCTGATGGGAATGCTGGACTTCTCAGTGTGATTATCTTTGATCTTTGAATGCACATTATATTTTTGAAAATTACTGACATGGGTAAACAAACATTTTCTCAAAAACAGCATTCCTGCAGGATGAGTCTAAATACCCTTTTCTCAACTTTGTGTTTACACAGAGTTATACAGGGGAAATGAGCCTTCAGAGAATTATTAGAGGGCAAACGAGAAGCGGCCAAGTTTATGAAAAAATAGCACAAAAATGACTGAGAGGATAGAGATCTATATCCTAAAGTCAACTCCAGTTCCATTTCATTTTTTTAAAGGAAAATCACTGCCGGCTGAGATGCACTCTGTGTTTCCTACCAGGGCTTTGCAGAGGGGAGGAGCGGCTCTCCGTCCCCCAGAAGCACAGAGGGGCCCCTCTGCCGTTTGCTGGGAGATGGACCTCGTGCTGGGCTCTGGTTCTAGCTCTAGCTCTTCAAGCTCTAGCTTGTGTTTATGGGGAAGTGGGGTTCAGCTGAAGCACAAGGAGCTGCTTAACGAGAATTTACTAAGAGAAAGTGTGCAGTGCAGCAGAGTGTGTGAATGAATGAGTGTGAGAGGAGTGGCACAGGGAGGGCTGTGCCAGCAGCACCAGGAGGGAAGACCAGCCCTGCATGGGGTTCCTACACAGCACAGCCACTGCCGTGTGCTCATCCCAAGGTTCCCATCTGAGCACCTTAAGGATGCTCCCCAAAAGCAGTGTTGGTAATCACGTACAGTATTCCCGTGGCAGAGGCAGAGCTGTTTTTCCAAAGTTCTGCTGAGATACACTGAAATGATGCTGTTCAAATATCAGAGATACACACCCACTGAAAGGCCGCGAATTCAGGGAAAAGGGAAAAAAATGCATTTAGATTTTAACACTACATTAATTCTTGTCAAAGGGCTGTAGCATTTAAATGGACCTATGGCCGTGCACTGCAAGCACCCTCACACACCGGGTGTATCACTGCTACCGAGGCAGCTGCTTGGGCCCTTTATTTCAATATTTGAGCCATCAGCTTGTGTTGTGCAGATGGGGATGAGTGGGTTTGTTCACCAGAGCGAAGTAATTCAAAACCCAGCCAAACAATTAGGAAAATTCGCTCAGCACCTCCTTCTCTCAGGTTTGTGCTAGTTCTCCCAAGGTTTGGGGTGGTGCTGTGGAATGGCTGGGTGAGGGGGGCACAGCCACACCATAGGACTGCCTGGGGCCATCCCCACAGTGCCAGCACGGCCTCACCAGGGAAGAATGATTTATCAACAGATATAAATCAAAATGACTGTTTAGCAGCACTGATTAGCTTGAGATGAGTACTTGTGGAAGCACAACGGCATCTAAACATGACATATCTGTCTTGGCTACCGCGGCATGGCGTGTCTCGTTTATTCCATGTGCCCATCTGCGCGTGCCCTTTAGTGCCTGTAAAGATTTAAAATTGGAAAGAGAAGAATTTTATCTCCTGTTGAGGACGATCCCATTTCACACACACCAGACCTGCAATCCGGAGGGTGTAATTCAGGCACACAGGACGCGGCTCTGCGGACACAGCCATACATCACCTCGGCACGGCTGCCATGCGGTGCATCCCCTGCTCACACCTCCCCTGCGCCCTTCCCCAGGAGCAGTGAGCGAACCAGTTGCACATCTGCACTGAGCATGAATCCCGAAGGCACGAGCGGAAACAAAAAGGTCGGTTCCTTCAGAACCCCCAGCTCCGTGTGCACGGTGCCAGCCCATTGCCCACCGGTACTGCAGTGGGGGCTGTGGGGCTGCGTGCTGCGGCTGCCCTGGAGAAGGCTGCAGAGACCCTGCTGACGTGCATCGCCGTTGGAAACAAGAGGGGGAATGGGTGTTGCTTAGCAATGCGCTACGGCACGCTCCAGTCCTGGGGAACGGGCAAAGCGCTGTCAGAAACCCCAGCATTATTATTACTATTATGGAAAGAGCACCCAGACGCACGCGGCGCTTTGCAGACAAAAGTAATTGATGGCCCTCAGCTTGTGGAGCTGCAATAGCACAGGATGCTGCCCCAGGCAGCAGTGGGCACGGCCTGTAGAGCAGAACAGTGCGGCATGGCCCTTGTTGGTCTTCTCCCTGCGCCCACTGATGGCATGGGAAGATTTCTTTCTCAGCATGTGAAAGTGAGGAGTGAGTGCTGCCAAACTGCACCTTGCATCTCTCTGTCTCAAGTTGCTGAAGCTGCAGCACAGCCACTGCTGCACGGTGTTGCTCTGAGCTGGTGTGCACCTGATTGCTTTGTTACCAGGTCAGCTGTCACATCCATAGAGCAGTGACACATTCTGAAGGACTCAATAACACCTGTTGTGTGTGGGGGGGTATCCTGTATCCTGCAGGCTGCCTGCCGGCTGCGTGAGATGGATTTTTCCTTCTCGTGTGGATGCTCTGATGTACACACAGACACCTTGCTTCCAAAGGCAGCTGCTGTTGCACTGGAGCAGCCCTGATAGTGGATCCTTGTGCTGCTCTGCGCATCTCTGGCACTGGGACCCGAATATAACACGAGCACTTGATCCAGCACACATTCCAGATAACAGGAAGCTTCCTGCAGCTTTTAATGAGTTCTGAACCAGGTCCCAGGTCGTTGCTGTGCTGTTTTGTGAAATTACTGAGATTTATGTCCAGCTATTTAACATCAGCCTGAAAAAACACCCAAAGCCCTGCCCCTGCTCAGCAATGTGTCGTGCTCCCCAGCCAAAGATTTTTTAATCTTTTATCTTGTTCATTTTTTTTTTCCCTTTGCGCCGACATTTTTTTTTCTAACTCGGCCAACTCAGCACAAGGTTTGGGAGGCACCTGGCAGAGCATCGTGCATCAGCTGCAGGCAGGCCGTGGCTTCCAGGAGGTCAGACGGTGAGCGGTGCAGGGCAGCCCTCCCCACTGAGGTCCGGCAGTGCCCACCCCCAGCTGGAGCTGCCGCAGCGGGGCTGTGCTGTGCCCAGGAGCTCCGAGCCGATTGTTTTAATACCAGAGCGACACCAAAGGGGGTCAAGTAAATAAATATGCATGCCTCACTAGTTCAAAATAATAAAATTCCAATGTGTGCAAGCCTGCTTGTTGAACATATGTTTGCGGCACGGCTAAGCCATCTGGCTCAATGTCAAGCATTTACACCAACTGCAGTCTTACACTACCTGACAGCAGAAAAGCTTTATTCCCCTGGTGTTTGGGCACAAATGGAGAAATATTATTGAAATGATTATCTGCATCAAGACTCAGATTTGGTTTGACATTTAGCTGGCTCTGTTTAATCCAAAGGGTTGTCTGAATGAATAAAGAGAAGGGTTCCTCCAGAAGATGCTGCGAGCGGCCGGGGAGAGCCAAATGATTAATGAGCGCCGGAGCCGGGCGCACCCTGCCCACCTCCACCCGCATCGGGAATGAGGACGCACTGCAGCCTGGTGGGATGCACACAGCCACAGTTCTGGACCTGCAGGAACCAGAAGGGATGGCCGTGCTCCTCCCAGGGAAGGAGAGCTCCGCATCCCAGTTAAATCCATCTATGAGAAGTCCCAGGGCGCATCCCTGAATGAAAGCTGGTGCCGCAGAAGAGCACAGTGTCCCGTGCTGTGCTGTGCCATGCCATGCAGATGGCCCATTTCAGGGCTGGAGTGGGTCCATCCCAGCCCTTTGTAGAAAGGTGTTCTGTGACACGGGAACAAAGGAAGAGAGATGCAAGTGTGAAGTTTGGAGCAAGTTAATAAAAAGCCAGTGGGAGCAGGATTTGTTTGAACTCACGGGGCTCACACTGACAAAGACAGATCTATCCGAGGAGTCAGGCGTGCTACGTCTGAAAATAAAATGGGATGAAGCTGCAGAGCACAGGGTGATGAGCAGCGTTACGGCCCAGAGAGCCGCTCTGCCTGGGAATGCTGAGCAAAGAGCCCCTCCCTCCCCCCGGGAATGCACTGTACCATTTTTTCCCCTTTTTCTTTACATTTCCACTTCCAATCGCTGATTTGGATTTAAAATTAATTTGGTGATTTGAGTTTAATAAGAATGTTAGACATGATTTCCTTCTCACTCTTACTTTTAATTAACTTTTTAATTGAGATTTAAATGAATTCTAATGAACAGAATTGGTCGCCTGATGGATTTGTTGCAGCGGCGTGGTGAGGGATCAGCATGCTGGCAGCAGCGTGATGTATCGCTCTGTGATGTCAAACAGCTACAGGTTAATTTTTTGGCAGGGGTTACTTAATGTCGGCTGAAAACAATAATTTATTTTTGATTTATTAGTAAACAGTTCCTCAGAAGCACACGGCCCGTGGTTCTTAAGCACACTGTGTTTATGCCCAGCCACCTCTGCCAGCCATCAGAGTGGGACAGCGATGTGGGGGGGTTGGGAGGCTCTCGGCAGTGGCTTTGGCTGCCGGTATTGCCCATGGATATTGGGACCTCCAGCCCACTGTCCTGCACGTGGGGTTCTGGTTCAGATGGGATGACGCCACTGTGGCTTTCTGAAATAAATCCCTTTGAAAACCCCGTGGTTCTCCTGTTAAGAACGCTGAGCAGATGAGGGCACACATTGTGACAAAGTTGAGCACAAGCTGTGATTTCACAGGACACAAAAGGTCCGTTTTCATAGGATCATCGAATGGCCTGGGTTGCAAAGGAGCACAATGCTCATCCAGTTCCAACCCCCTGCTGTGTGCAGGTCGCCAACCAGCAGCCCAGGCTGCCCAGAGCCACATCCAGCCTGGCCTTGAATGCCTGCAGGGATGGGGCATCCACAGCCTCCTTGGGCAACCTGTTCCAGTGCCTCACCACCCTCTGAGCTTTCCCCCATTGTGACCCAGACAGCAAAACGAACATTTCTGAAAGAAAATGACCAATGTGTGATTAATTGCAAGCTCACAGAATTTGCGGCTTCAAGAGTAAATCAGCTGCTAAGAAGTGCTAACTTGCTAAAACGTAAACTAATTTTAGTCTCCAGATATTAAAACATAATCCATCTTCCTCCTCTGTGGGGAAGCTAATTACAAACCGTGACTGGCAGAAGGGAAACAGAATCATAGCACCACCCCACCGTGCCCACAGAGCCACGTCCCTTCGTGTTGGCAAAGCTGGGGCAGCTCCACCAAGAGCTGGGACAGCCCTTTCTGCTCATCCCATGCACTACAACAGCCTGAGCCCTGCAGCCCGCGCTGCCCCTCTGCTCTATGGCCGTGCCTTGGAGCCATCAGAGCCCGACTCACAGGGCTCATCCTCCTCCCCACAGCAGGTGTAAATCAGCAGCACTGGGCCTCCACTGGTGTAACTGCAAAGCTTTCGAGAAATTACTGCCGCCAGAGCATAAAGCAGGATGTATGGAAAAGGAGAATGGGGACAGTGTGAGAAAGTGGGATGGGAGAGAGAAATATTACCTGCAGTGCCCCAAATGGTTTGAAATACAGGGTGCTACAGAACTGAAAGAATCAAGCTTAAAACTTTCGTTCTGTGGACTGTAAGTAATTTGTGGGAAATACCATCCAAAGTTTTGCCCTTTTTTCCCCAAACACCACGCACTCAGCAGGTGAGAGGCATCCCTGGAAGGCACCCAAAGACCCACACTTACTGCAAGGGATCCCTGTGTGCCACCTCCCTGTGCCGATTCTCAGGCTTCCCATCACGGCACCTCACTCCTCGTGGTACCCAAGGAGAACAAACCAGCATGTTGAGGTGGAGGTGAAAGCTGGTGGTGCCCCTTTACGTCCCCCATCCAGAAATAGTGGCTTTTTTTTTCAAATGTAAGATAATGAAATTCATCACTTGCTGCAACGTGTTCCGTTTGGAGTGTTTCGTACATCACAACCTCAAGATTAAGGAGAGAGCCTTTCTCAAGCACAGTTTAATTTTGTTTTCAACTTCCTAGGCTTCTGTTAACACCTTTTCTGTAATCAGTACAGTATCTTTCAGTTAATTAGTTCTGGAGAAGAATTACCAGTGTGAGCGGTGCCCCTTCCATTCAGCAGACCGAGCGGCATCTGATGCAGATAAAAAGGACCACTGGAGGCTTCTTTAGTGAGAGAGATGTTAGATAGCGCTCAGACACCTCTTCAAAGCGTTTATCCCTCCTCCAGCCCTGCGAGCAGGGAGGCCCACGTTGGCTGCACGAAGCACACATCCTAACAGCAGCTCCCTCCATCACTGCCCAGCTCCCAGCACGGTGCTGCACGGCTCTGCCCCGCTGCAGCAAACAGCCGTGCGGCACTGCTGAGAAGTGCAGAAAGCTGAGCCCATTTCCAGCATTTCTGTCAAGCCCTACCTCCAAATTCAGGTCTTTTCCAATCATTCTGTTTGAAAGCAGTCCAGAGCATCCAGCAGCACAGTACTGTGTGTTTGATGCACGATGCTCTGGAAGGTCCTGCGAAGCCTCCTATGGAACTGAGCCGAATGTTGGGTCTATACAGACCCGTGTGGGCTGAAATGTCTGAAATGCATCCTGCATGCCATTGGGCTGCTGGGAAAGGCTGTGTGCTGGCAAAGCCTAAAGTCCCATACCGAGACCCACTCTCAGCTTCCATTTCAGCAGCTGAAGGATTGGCCCTGAGTGAGTGATGTCTGCAGATCCTATCTGACCCTCCACGTGTTTATGTACATCAGTATATTCTAGCATACAAGAGCTGTCCCCATTGAACTTCCACAACATCTCTTTGACTCACTGTCAAGCTCAATAGTGTCAGAGATCAATCAGCAGCGCATAAATTTCCCTTCCAAGAAGAGCAATGCACAGGACGACAAGTGTCCTGCTCCAAGCGTCCATCAGCAGAGCACAGCAGTCAGCATTCCCTGTGCCTGCCATCCCAGTGCAGCCAAAGCTGGGTTCAGCACTGGTCTCAATAGAAATCATGTATGTAAAATAACACATTTTTATTTCCTTCTTTTCTTTTACTATAAACCCCAGATATAGCAGTACTTAATTTGTCTCTTTCTGGAGAGCTGGTGTTTGTCAGTGTGACTGTGGATGCCCCATCCCTGCAGGCATTCAAGGCCAGGCTGGATGTGGCTCTGGGCAGCCTGGGCTGCTGGTTGGCGACCTGCACACAGCAGGGGGTTGGAACTGGATGAGCACTGTGCTCCTTTGCAACCCAGGCCATTCAATGATTCTATGATTGCTTTCAACTTTCCTTGTTTGCATGGAAGGCTCTTTCAACACCGGCAGTGTTGAATAGTGAGGGCTAAAGCAATTCAGCTCCCAGGTGCCAAAAGTCCAGCAGCACTTTGTGGCCTTGCTCTGGCAGTGTGTGAGCACAGTATTGCAGACCTGAGGGTGCTGTGACAGCTGGGCTGCTCCCAGCAGCAGCACTCAGTGCTATGGCTGTCTCTGATGTTTGTCACAGCGTCCTGTGCCGGGAGTTTGGAAGATGATTTTTTTAACATACTTTTCTGCCATGCCAGGAGAAGAGAAGCTGGAGATGAGCAGAGTCTGACACAACAGGATTTATCTTCAAAAAACAAACAAACAAGCAAACAGAAAATCATCCCCACATCATTATTGAAAAAGAATATGAGGAAGGCTCCTTGTTTTTCCTTCAGCAGCACAGAAAGCGTTGGCTGCCTGTGGGTGAGCTCAGCCTGCCTTGGCGGCGCGGGGTTCCTCTCCAGGAGGGTTTCCTCCTGCACACACCACCTTTTTTTCCTCCTCCTTCCTTTTAACGCTGCTCTGTAACTACTTACATGATATCATCTGCCGAGGTCTTTCAAATTTCTGCCCTGCACTATAGACAAAGAATTCTTCTCAATTAATGTGTTTTGAGAGGTTCCTGTCAGAGGAACGTAATTAACTCTTTGCTGGCCTGGCTAATTTCTGCATTTTAAAAAGTAGCCTGATAATGACAAAAGTGGAGCACTCAATCCACAGGATAGCCATTAACTGCACTCAGTTATTGTGCGGTCTCAATTCAGACCACAATTACTGTCAGAGGATTGCGCTGGAAGCGGCTTCGTGTACGCAAACAAGAACGCTATTCATTAAAGGCCACTTCCAATAAAATACAATCTATGTTTTTAATGAATATTTGAGAAAGAAAATACAATCTTGGGTTCAGAAACCCGCAATACAGTTATTATTCTTTTAATAACAGACTTCCTCAGGTACAGCCGCTGACAGATGCCGGCGAGGAGCAGAAATGAGACGTTTGTTGGGAGAGCTTTGGCTGCAGAAATGAGAAGCGGCACACGGAGCCCTAAGCCCGCGGTCAGGAAGGTTTTCCTGAGCTTCCCCCGCCTCCCCCCTTGCCCTTATTGCCGCCCCCGGGCTGGGCTGCCATCCGCAAAGCTCCGTGCCCGGCGGAGCAGCACAGCGCGGCGCGGTGGGTGCGGTGGTGTCAGCGCACCGCAAAGCCCCGCAGCACCGCCCGGCCCCGGGCACCGCTCGGACACGGGCATCGGCAAAGGGCGCTGCCATCCCCCTTGGTTTCTCCATTTACAATCATCATCATCATCATCATTATCTATATTTTCCCTATGAAGCACAAACGCTGCCCTAAGGCCGAAAGCCGAGCAGCGCCCGGTGTTAGGAGCGGAGATGCGTGCGGCCCTTCGATACGACGGGGGCTCCGCTTCGGCCCCGCGTGTGGCACCGCACGGCCCCGGCACGGAGCTCCGCCGGCGGGCACGGAGCTCAGCCGGAGCTGCAGCCCGACAGGCCGCTTCTGCACGGCAACATTGCCCTCTTTTGGCAAAGCGGCGTGCGGAGCGGGGCGGCCCGGATTGCAGAGCTCTGCGCAGCTCTGCTCAGCCCCGCACCGTCCAGGAGCAGTTCGGTGCCCCGCAGACGGGGAGCAGCCGGAGCTCCGCGGGCGGCACGCATGTGTCCCATCGGTGCGCTGCCGCTTCTCCAGATGCTGCACAAAAGTTTCCCTGCAGAGCAGCAGAAGTGTCCTGCAAGGTCCCCTGCAGCCCCACTGGAGGCCCCGCACGTCCAGGAGTGCTCGAGGTCTGCTGTCAGTGCTATCAGCCCTGCAAACGGTGCATTGGTTATGGAGCAACCAAGGTTTCGGGTCAGCAGCTATTTGTGATGGATTTACTGCGAGGCCAAATCTCCTCTTTGGGTACAGAGGTTCTCAGCTCAGGCGTGGGCTGCTCCAAATGGACTGGATGTGGCTCTGGGCAGCCTGGTCTGCTGGTTGCTGACTCTGCACACAGCAGGGGGTTGGAACTGGATGAGCACTGTGGGCCTTTGCAACCCAGGCCATTCTGTGATTCTATGACACCAGTCTAGAGGCAATCACTGCCTGGGAAGGGGAAGCAGCAGAGATCCCTTCACAAAGGAGTGAGTTTTGTACATATTTCTCAGTTATTTGTTCTCTGTGCACTTTTCCATTATGCTTTATAGAGAGGTGAGCCCAGCCAGAAGTCAGCAGTCAGCCACAGCATCTTTCAGTGCATTTTATCCTCAAGCATGTAGAAATCTGGATGTAAGCAACACAACATTACCACATAATGAAATATTCACTCTCTTTAATATCTGAGGTTAAATGCACTGCTAAGGGATTTGATACTTGTTCTTCTTTAGCACGATCTGCCCTTCTTAAACCAAAGGTGCTCTGTGCAGGGCCATCCCCCAGCTGCTGCTCTGGGCTCAGCAGTACCACCATGGCTATTGCTGGTAGTTCAGTGCTCCCTCCTCCCGCACCGGGCTGACCTGACCTGCTATAGCAGTGCACAGCAGGCTGCAGGCTGGGACTCCCCTAGGAGCAGAGTGCAGCACAGCACTGCTTTTCCTGCAGACTATCAGTGCTGCAGTTTTAGGACCCTGAGCCCAAGGGAATTTTGGCTGTACGTTGTGCAGTGCCAGACACAGGGAGTCCGAGCACATGCCGTGGGCATGCAGTGTCGGTGTCATTTATGGGAGATATGAGTGCACAGAGCTGGTGGGCTCCTTCCTCTGCAGCTCCTGCAGCACAGCAAGCATTCTGTGTCTGCCCTGGAGAGGCAGGGAGATCTGCAAGGACTGCTGCCCTTCGCTGTTATTACCATAGAGCAGCCCCAGCGTGATGCTGGTGGTACTGTGTATGTAAAAAACCCCACAAAACTCTTTAATGATGGCAGCATTTCTGATGGACTGGTGAAGTGATGGAGGAATTTGGTCCCAATTTTGGCATGGCAGCTTGTGTACTTATATATGCAGAGCAGCCAAAGAAGGAACTGGTGTGATGCAGGGCAATCCCCTCCCAGGAACAGTGGGAGGGAGGAGGGTCGGGTGCCTCTTGCTGAAGTGATGATTCCCAAATAACCTTTGCCTCCCCGATATCAAAACTATGTTAAGATTTTACAAATGAGAACCTTAATGATCATGAAAAAGAGAACTAAAACTATCATTGTTGGTGTTAAATCCTAACAGGGCTATTTAACTTCGCAGCCCCCCTCTCCCCAGTGGGGTAAACACGGTTTGTCACATTGAGAGAATACTCCGTGACATGGGAATAACCAGAACACTTTGTAGGATCCAGTTTTCTGTCATTTGCTTTTGGATATCAAACAAAAGTAAAGCCTGGGACACAATTTGACCGTGGGCAGAAAGAGAATTAGCCACATCATGCGGGCTGCTCTGGAAGGGGAAGTTGGGGGATCTGTGGCTCACACTGACTCGAGTTGCTCGTCACCCTCACTAATGCGATGAAAGGATTTTGATTTTCAGTGTGATGTCCTTTGCATGTTGCTTCTACCGGATCAATGGGCTGCTTCCCTCCTCGTTTTCCCTGCAGCCGATCTAAAAGGCTTTCTGAAAGAAAACTGAACTCACACAGACAAAGACTGATTCTTCATCCGCCTGACATGTCACGCCAACAAATGGCTTTTTGTGCACTCTGTCAGTGTCTTAATCAGAGTGTCACGCCAGCCCGCAGCACCTCCACAGCTCGGAAACCTCTCCCAACACTTAATCCTTCAACTTGTATACGTTGTACAGACATTCAGATGAGGGCCGATAATACAGGAGATTTACATGTTTCTGTCATCGCTGAGATTTGTCACACATCATAACGGGGCCGGGCAGCACAGCGGGCTCAGCAAGGGGAAGGAGCTCAGTCTGCTCTGCTGGGGGCACTTGCTCTGCATCAGTAGATCATAGAGTCATAGAATCATAGAATCATAGAGTCACAGAATGGCCTGGATTGCAAAGGCCCACAGTGCTCATCCAGTTCCAACCCCCTGCTGTGTGCAGGTCGCCAACCAGCAGCCCAGGCTGCCCAGAGCCACATCCAGCCTGGCCTTGAATGCCTGCAGGGATGGGGCATCCACAGCCTCCTTGGGCAACCTGTTCCAGTGTGACACCATCACCCATCACCAGTTGGGTCCCACCTGAGGGGTCTCATCTAACAGCTCCCACCTGACGGCCAGGAGGCTGCTAGGTGAGGATGGATTGAGCCCAGCTGTGTTCCTCACCCATATGCCACCTGCCCTGGCCTGAGCTGCTATGCCCAACTCTGCAATGTCTTTAAACCTAGAAGTATAGAATCATAGAAACACCAAAGTAGGAAAAGGCTTCCAAGATCTAGTCCAAAGGATTCCAAGGTATCCAGTCCAACCACCCACCTATCACCAACATTTCCCACTATATCACATCCCTCAATACAACATCTAAATGTTTCTTGAATACTTTCAGGGATGGTGAATCCCCCACCTCCCTGGGCAACCCATTCCAGTACTTGAGCGCTTCTTCCGAGAAGAAATTGTTCCTAATATCCAATATCCACTCCCGTAGGACTGTGCTCAGACCCTGCACAGCTCCATTGCCCTTCTCCTGGGCCTCGATGTCTTTCTTGTAGTGAGGAGCCCAAAACTGAACACAGCACTTGAGGTGCAGCCTCACCAGAGCTGAGTACAGAGGGATGATCACCTCCTGCTCTGCTGGCTGCCCTATTTCTGATACAAGCCAGGATAGCATTTGCCTTCTTGGCCACCTGGGCACACTGCTGGCTCACGATAGCAGCCATCCACAAACACCCCCAGGTCCGTTTCTGCCACACAGCCTTCCAGCCACTGCCCCACACCTGTAGCGCTGCCTGGGGTTGTGGTGGCCAAAGTGCAGGACCTGGCACTTGCTCATGTTGAACTTCATTCCACTGGCCTCAGCCCAGCGATCAGCTGCAGGGACAGCAGCTCTGGTCCAACAAAACCAGAAAGTGTGCATGAGATTTTTGGCAAGGTGGTGGTGTGAAATGGGTGCAGACTCGGTGGGTGCAGGCACCCACTGCAGATGGCAATGAGAGTGGTAACAGCAGCCCTGGGGCAGCACATCTGGGGCTCCTCAGAACTTTTACGAAGGCAAATGCTGAGAGGAACACCAAACCAAGCCCTTATTTCCTCTTCCAGAACTCCACCAAAGCAGCAGTTGTGGTCCTGCTTGCTCTGGCTGTGCAGTGAGTGCCCCCACCACCTTCCAGCACTTTGCACATCATTGTCTCCCGAAATGCACACATCGCCAACCCTGTGCACTGC
This sequence comes from Chrysolophus pictus, assembly GCA_037305975.1. Classification (NCBI taxonomy): domain Eukaryota; kingdom Metazoa; phylum Chordata; class Aves; order Galliformes; family Phasianidae; genus Chrysolophus; species Chrysolophus pictus. Next base: position 1,133,020 of record CM074582.1, on the reverse strand, counting down.
GCACAATGCTGGAATCGGGCTGCTCTTTGTCTGACATCCAGTTTGTCTGGCATCTGACATTAGCATTGCTAAGCGCCGGATTGCTAAGCGCTTACCAATTCAGATATTGTACCACCACATCATTCATCCCGTCCGGCAGCCAAAAAGCAAAAAGAGAAAGCCAAGAGAGGTAAAGACTTCCCAGCCAATGGGACGTGCCTTGAGAAATCACATATGCTAATTGCATGGCTTTGGGAAGCGGGACGCCAAGGAGAGAGTGCTCTGTGCGGGGCGAGATACAGAGCGGGGAGTGCAGGGCTCAGCTGACCAGCAGGGACACAGCCAGCTGTCCCCAGCGCAGAGACGGAGCCAGAGAGCCACGCGCTGCCCAGCCCCACGGCCATCCCTCTCGCCCCCATCCCCAGCCCTGTCCCCAGGTGGTGCCAAGCAGACGCTGGGCTGCAGGCACAGCCTTGGTGCCGGGATCCGGCAGCGCTGGGTGTGATAATGAGCTGTAATTCATGGCAGGATAAAGAGTAGCATCCACTCTGTGCCACGGAATGCTTCCCTATAATCACCGCAACACATATTTTAAAGTGCATTATGCAATACATAAAAAATAATGATTTTGAGACAAATTAAGCCATAACAGCCTCAAATCAGTTTGCCTACACAGTTAATATGTTGATTAATGTCCTGTTAGGACTGAGACACTCATTTTTATCTCATTATTCAACTCGGTGTTTTCCCATAGCTATTGAATAAAAATGTAATTATTGCTCTAAATTACGTTATTATTAACTTTCACATGGTGTTTCTTGATAAACAGCGGCACAAACAGAGGGCTTCTGCTGGTGGGGAAACAGGAATAAAAGTACTGCAACAGATGGAACGGGTTGTCTGCATTACTTTGAGTGTTCGCATTGCAAAAACCATGCAAGCAAAAAGTGGGCAGAGCTTTAAAAGCACACAGACTCGGTGCAGGAATTGGTGCTCCAGACACTCGTGTGACAGGCAGTGCTGCACATCTGAGTTTGTTCAGCTGGGGGGCAGTGGGTGCCCGAGCCCCATTGTGCTCATCCCATGGGTTGGTTGTGTTGCTGTTCATCCACTGAAACTGCAGCTTCAGAAATACATCACTGCTATTCAGAAACAACTGGGGGCAACGTCAGCCCCTGCTCTGACACTGCTTACCAAAGTGAAGAAGTAAAACCCTTGAAAGTAGAATGGAAGAAAACTTTTCAGCATGTGAACTTTGCTTTCAGGTTTTTGGTTAGCCAGAAAATATTTTTTTTCCACATTTCTGTTGTTTAATTAAATAAAGCAACATGTAGGTGGGAAAAAAACTGGAAGCATCAGTCCTGGATGTCTTCATCTCTCTTTCTGAGCAGATTTTTGGAACGATGGAGTGCACAGGGACAGCAGGCTCAGCCCACCAGGACGATCCTTGTCTGGATGCTCGCTTGGGGCACCGTGAAAAAGGGAAAATACAGTGATATTCCTGCAGATGAAGCATCTCCCCATGGCTGAGCACCCGACCCAGCACCCCCAGCTGCCCCCTGCCTGCCCCACACTGCTGTGCAGTGACAACTCACCGTGCTGCTGCTCCATGCACACGGTTGTGGGTGCGCCGCCGCCTAGAGAGGTGCAGGGATGCTTAGCTTGATTGAGAAAGGTTAATTACATGTGAAATGAGACTGGGATTCAGACTGTGTTTGCTCTAGATTTTGTGTAATGTTATATCAACATTGGGATTCTCTGTTATTCTATTAACAAAATCAACTCATTTTGTTTGGTTTCATTTTACTGTTGTTTTAATCCCGCTGAACATTTATACTGTTATTTAATTTTACTAAACATGTGTGGATAGTAAAATACCTACAGAATTAAACTACCCAAGGATATTAAAGTGATCCAGTTCTCATCGAGATTTGATCTGCTAATTAGCCACACCAATTTTATGGATCATTGCAGCGCACTTAAAATGTATTGTTATATGTTCATAATCTTTTCTTAATGAGCTTTTATTGAGAGCAGAGGCCGGCCTCGGCACACTGTTCTACTGAGGGGTTTTTCCAGCCCGTGTGCCTGCTGTGGTTAATGGCAGTGCGGTGTGGGCAGGGCAGGAGGTGCAGGAATGTTCCTGGTGTGTGCTGCTCACATTTAGGGCAGGAGGAGCAGCAGCAGCCCCTGCAGGATGGCAGCTTCCCAGGGACTGCTTGGTGCTGCTGATGTCAGACTGCAAGCGGGGCACTGTGGCACCTGCACTCTGCACGTCCTGCTCTGGGAGCTTCTCCAGAACTGCTCGTGCTCATTCAGTACATCCGTGCTGACACTTGCTGGATGTGAAGGGGTGGCTGAGGCTTGCAGGAGTGCTGGCTGTGCTTCGATGGATGGGTGGCCATGCTCTGAGGGTCACAGATCTGCACGCTGCGCTTTGGGCCCTTCTCCATGCTCAGGTTCCTCGCCCTCCTGCGTGAAGAACTGAAAGCAGATTTAAGCTCTCTGCTCACCATTTTGCACCTACGCGTGCATGGATGAAAGTTACGAGGATGCCAAAGGTTGGCTGTCCCTCACAGAGGAGGAGCTGGATGAGCGCAGTGTTGGGCCACCAATGAAACCCAGCATGGCCCGGCAGCACCATCAGCTCCAGGTATTCCCCAGGCTACAAGAAGTGAAGCAAATGGCATTCATCGAGGGAAAAAGGGCCGTGAGGTTCCCTCGGACCACGAGGTCTCAGCACTTTGCCAGGTGTCCCACGCCCAGCGTTGGTTCTGAACCCACTGCAGGAGCGGACAGATGAGACCTGGGCGCTGTCCCCGTGCCTCCGCCCGGCGTCTCGGTGTAAGTGCCCAGGGATGGAGGCGCCGGTAGTGAAGGAGGGAGCTGGGATCACGGAGCGCTGTTTGGCAGCGGCTCGTGCAGCAATTCGAGGTCGCTACCTGCGGCAGCGAGGACGCAGCTTACAACGCGCGGCCTCAGCCCGCAACAACGTGCGCGACGGGATAACGAACTTAAAACAATCGCAATTAACAGGCAAAGACAAAGGATTAAAATTAAAGATGAATGGTGTGCCGCGTGCCGCTCGCTTGTAGAACAGCGCTAAGCCGACGTAATCCATTCGAATTGCGGGCGCCGGCGGCGGAGCCGTGCGGCAGCGGCGGGTTGGGTTCGGCTCCTGGGGACGCGCGATACATCACCTGTGCCAGCCCTTCCCGCTGCGATAAAGCCGCCCCAGTGCCTGCAGGAGCCGGCCCGGCAGCGGGGCGTCCCCGGGGAGCGGGTGTCAAAGTTGTCCATCAGATGGCTGAAAGGGAAGAAGGGGAGCGGCACTCCGCGCTATTGTGCCACAGTTGTCATTGACTGATCAGGCCTTTTAAGCGAGCTTTCACAGTCAATGAAACCACCTGAATAGATGAAAGCCAGACAGCTCCTGACAAACAAGGGGCTGTGGAATATTCATTGTGCATCTGCGAGGGAAAGATTAATGTATTAGAAATTAAAATGGGGCCGGGACGTATGATCTTGCTCTAACACTTGGCCAGACCTGTGTCACCCGTTGCTGGTGCCTGAAGTCGACAGACAATCCTGCCAAGGTAACGGGAATCATTAAGCATCCTGCTATTGTGCGCGGTGAATAATAAAACTTTCCCCTATTCTTTGCCCGGAGCTGACAATGAATAATTCTGGAGCTATTTGCAATGTTAACAGCACCTATCTTGCCCATCCATTCCTTTACGATAAGGATGAAAATATGCATTTCAACAGTCTGTACAGATACTGATTCACAGGCATTTCAAAGGACACCTGTCACTCAAGTGAAGGACCTGTCAGTCTCCAATGGATGACGGTGCCAGGAAAATGGCGAAAAAGATTATCTGTACTTTATTTCTTTTCTCCTCAGATTATAACACTGTTACATTTGCCATCAACTGACAAGTGATTTACACTCGCAACCGTGATGTGTTTAAACTAGAAAAAGCTATTCTCTTAGGCAGCCCTTATTCTTTCAAGGTTTACAACTGTATCAAATATACTATCACGAATGTGATCTAGACCATACAGAATGTCATTATGTGAGATATTAGAAGCATTTAATCTGTTTGTTAACACAAAGGTGACATTGATAAAGTCGGATCTTTGACGTCAGGACCAAGCTGGATAAACCCTCTTCTAAAAATCACGGGGTCAGCTGCAGTTCCGGGGGTGCAAACCCTGGATCTCGGCAGCTCCCGACCTCACCCTGCAACAGCCAGCAGCAGGGTCAGCCCACACAGGCAGCACAGCGATGCCATGGGAGCAGCTGGCAGGGTCAGCCAAGAGGGACAGCAAGTGGTAAAGCTGTGCGGAAAGCTTTGCAGCGCCGCAGTGCTGTCAGGACCATCCCTGACCATCTCCTGTCTCAGCTGGCTTCCAGAAATGGGGGTGGGCAGTGAGCCAGCACGTGATCATAGAACCACAGAGCCATAGAACCACAGAACGTCTTGTGTTGGAAGGGGCCTTGAAGATTATAGAGCCGTGGAATGGTTGGGTTGGAAAGGACCTCAAAGATCATCCAGTTCCACCCCCTGCCATGGGCAGGGTCACCAAGCGCTGGATCAGGCTGCCAAGGGCCCCATCCAACCTGATCTTGAACACCTCCAGGATGGGGATCCACAGCTTTTTTGCAGGAGTTGTGCTTGGGATGAGATATTCAGAAGTGAATATGAGATTTCAGAAGTGAAGATGAGCTCACTGCTCTTTATCTGCCTTTTCAGTCATGCACCCAACCTCACAACCACTGTGGTTAAAGTCAGCTCATGTCTGAGTTTCACACACCCATGGCCTCTGCTCCCAGAGCCACAGCAGAGAGGCAAAACCTCTCAGGTCACCCCAGCGACGTGTGGGGATGTCCATAGGGCTACTGCCCCACAGCTGCTGCTGTACTTCCCCGGATGCTAAACAGAAGAGCTACAGCCCTGACACACACACACAAACACGTAGCTGTGTGTCCAAGAAACAAAAAGCCCCTCCCCACACTTTGCCATCCACCTGGTTTGCATCTACCTGAGCTGAGGCCTCTGCCACACAGCTCAGCTGCTGCTCTGCATTGGGTTCTCCCCACAAAAAAAAAAAAAAAAAAACCACTGTTCACATTTATCCTAACTATTTTCCAGATTATTTGTTTCCAGTTTGTCCTCGACAATCTTCCTATTGTGGCTTTTAAGCAGACTCTGCAAGCAAAGGGGCTCCTCAGCATGAATGTTCACTTTCTTCTTCAGCCCAGTAGGCAGAAATGCCGCAACGTGACTCAGAGCTTCTGTGACTACGTTCGAGTTCTTTCCATGGCAGAAACAATTTTAGCTCCAGAGGAACAAATGCTGATGTGTTGGGCTCCCATCCGTGTGGGTCGCACAGCTCCCATGGACCTGCAGCACCAAGCAGTGCCCAGCAATGATGGGCATCGTCTCTGCTGCCAGCACTGGGTGGAGGTGGATGCCAACCAGGTGAGCAGGACGTGCTGCCCTCAAAGCAAAATGTTTTGAAATTGCTGAGGGAAAAAGCTGATGTGAGAGAGAGGATGTGGGGTGGCCTCAAGTCAGAGGGTGCTGCACAGGAGGGTGGAAATCTCCATTGGGGGAGGAATAATGGTGCTATTTCTCCCTCTCTCCTGCTGTCAGTGTGCAGCAGTTTGCAGCGGGCAAACTTTGCTTCTGCACAGCTGGGTGGGGTGGAGAGAAGCAGGTAAGGTGCTGCCAGGTGGTGGAAGCAAGGAGCCTGCTGCATGTTTCTTACAGCACGATGGCCCTCAGCCTTGCAGCCTGCCTGCAGGAAATCTGCGCTGAAACCAGAGTGCATTTCTGCATGCTGCAGGGATGCTGGCTCAGGGTCGTGGTTGCAGGGATGGTAAATGGCACCTTAGCATTTCGTATTTATTCTCTCCCAGTGACTCCCACATAAAATTTGCTCAGTAGAAAAGTCAGAAGCAAAGTTTTATGACTACGAATGCTGCAAACCTGACCCCACACCTGAGGGGTCATGCAGCGGTCTGCCTGCTTTGCGCATTGCCAGCAGTAAAGATTTGAGAATCAGGACCTGGCAATTTCATTGCTAATTCATGAGCAAAGGAAATCACAGAATCACAGAATGGCCAGGGTTGGAAGGGACCTCAAGGATGATGAACCTCCAACCCCCTGCCACATGCAGGGCCACCAACCTCCTCATTTAATGCTAGACCAGGCTGCCCAGGGCCCCATCCAACCTGGCCTTGAACACCTCCAGGGATGGACGGGGCATCCACAGCCTCTCTGGGCAGCTGTTCCAGCACCTCACCGCTCTCATAGGAGAGAACTTAAATGCTTCTCCCTTCTTGCCTGCTACCAGCTGTGCCATGGGACATGTCAGAGGTGCAGCCATGGTTCCCACCAAGGCCACAGGAAAGCAGGGATGGCAGGGACCACTTTGTTCCTTGCATGAAATCCTTGTGATGTCAAAATGTCATTCTCCCAGTGTTGCATTGCCTGATTTTCTTGAGCAGAGGTGGGTTGTGAAAGGCTTGCTTTCAAGGTGCAGTGTTTTCAAAGCAGCTCATTTTCATCCAGTGCTGTGGTTGAATTTTCTGCTGGAAGTGGCACTTTGAAATGAAGCACTTTGTTACCTTTAAAGAGTTTTCCATTCACTGAGAGTCATAAACGCTACAGGCTGTGCTGTTGTGTTCCTCTCAATGTGCTTGTTGCCTGCCACGGTCAAAATCATAGGAAGATAGAATCATAGAATGGCCTGGGTTGCAAAGAGGCACAATGCTCATACAGTTCCAACGCCCTGCTACGTGCTGGGTCAGCAACCAGCAGACCAGGCTGCCCAGAGCCACATCCAGCCTGGATGAGCCTGCATGCCTCAGCCTGGTGTAAATAACGAGGGCTGGGTGCTGCTGGGCAGCAGATGGAGCGCTCCCTGTGTGCCCCAGCTGCAATTCCAGCTGAGTGTGACCCCCAGCACAGCTCAGGTTGAGGAGGACCCTCTCTGGAAGGTGCCCGCATTGGTCACTGCAGCAGTGCCACCACTTTGCTGAGGCACCAGCAACAAAAGGCTGCGTTGTTGGGTCACCCCTCCAAAAAGCAGCGTATAATTGATCTCGTTGTGCAACAGAAGCAAAAGGAAGAGGCTCTGAGTCAGGTCACAGCCGTGCCAATGGGCAAATAGAGCAGATTCTGTTCCAGGGAAGCAGTCTGAGAGCCGCCCATGGGCTCTGCTCTGCCCTGCCATACCACGCCATGTTGTTCCCCTGCATGCACACAGAGCTGAAGGTGGCTCGAGGAGACACAGAGGGATCCCCTTCCCACACAGTGTATTCCCCCAGCTGAGTGCAGAGCCATCTTTTTTATTCCCATAGCTCTCCGCCTGAACAGAACAGCAGATTCAGCTTCTGTCCCACTAAATTACCCAGCGAGGGCTGAACCCTATTTTTCTTTTGAAGAAGAACAAGGGCGCAGAAATAATTTGTGGATCTGGGTTCCTAATATTTAATAATTCTTACCATTTAAAACAGTTTTTGTAGGAAATATTTTATAGTTAGAGAAATAGTTTTTGACATTTTTGGGGGGAAAAGAACAATGGACCGTTTACAGGTCTACACAGTAGATTAATGAATCTAATTGAGTCTGTAGGGAAATGCTTCAGTTTAACTACTGGAACTAATTTATACATTCACTACATCGTAATAAGTCAATTTAAGTTTCTGGAAATAAAACTGGATATCCTGGGTATAGATTTGAACTATAAATTTCTGCAAGAAAGGAGTCTGTGTGTTCATTATACATTGTAAAATTACCATATGGACCTGTCAACACTTCTTAGCACAGCTTTGTAATAGTGTCATTTAGTTTAACATTGTAATGTGCCAGCTGAATTAATGCGCGTGGCACAGCGAGCGCCTCCAGCCGCCGGCCCGGGGGGGCACGGCTTTTAGGGATGGATCCGATGCCAAAGGGTCCTGCTTGTGTTTGCATTGATCGGCACCATCAATGCTAATGAGTGTCAGAGATCTGCATAACTGCCGGCAGCTCCTTCCGAGGGCTCGGCGGTGAGGGCTGGAGTGCTAAAACACAAGAAAAGCCCCAGTGCTGGTAGCTGGACGTGGCCAAACTGCGTCCCAAATTGCATCTCTCACCACCGCTGCCCGACTTCTCCCTCGTCCCACTGTTATTCACTGCTCTGAAAGCTGCACTGGTGCTCCTCTGTTTGCCACGGCTGCAATGAAAGGCGCCCGTTGTTGAGTCACGCAGCAGGGCTCGCTGCCCTTCTCGTTCTCCACTTTCTGTACTTTTGCCACAATGTGCTTTTCATTCATTCATTCATTCATTCATTCAAAACAACAACAAAAAAACCCAAAAAAAACTCCCAAGGAGGAAACAGAGCCACAAGTGTGTGCAGAGCCCCGATCCGCTGGCTGTGGGTGACGCCGGGCACTGCCTGCAGCCCTCAGGCTGGGCGCACACCAGCAGACACCCGTTCTGTAATTAAGCACTGCAACCAGGCCTTCATGTCGCTAATTGCGTATTAAAACCCAGTGGTTATTTACATTTCCACGCTCTGATTTCTGCTTAGATCTATAATGGTTCATGTCGCTGCTCCTGCAAGCCTGATGGCAGCTGCCTATAAAAGGGTGATTATAATAGATGGTGCCTCACCTATAAATTCCGCTCACTAATAAGCAATGTGCTTGCGACTGAAAGTCAGAGACTTTTAAAGTAGTTAGAAGCTTTATTTCCTTTAAAAACTCGTGATGAGAATGGAACAAGTGCTTCAGAGCAGCGTGTATGTCAGTAGTGTTAGTGCTGTGTGTTCAGTAACTCTGGGAAGAGCGATGATCATTGGGTCCTCAATGACATCTCCACTTTACTCCCCCAGGGACTGTATTTGGGCTGATATACAGCCCATGTGATTGCTGCAGCTTCCCAATGCAAGGAAAATGCCCTTCATGGAAACATTATTAATTGCACGGAGCCCTAAGTGTGGGAACGCTTTACAGGGGGCAGGGAGCTGCCGCAGAGCCCAGCCCCGTGTGCACAGCTGTGCTTTGTCCTGCCTCGGGTTTGTCGCCTGCGTCCCACAGCCTCCTTTCCCAGGAGCAGACGATGCTGGGACAGAGGCAGCGTGCGCCCAGCAGCGGCGAGCAGCGGTGCTGCAGCAGCAGCAGGACAGCACTCCGTGTTTCCCAGGGTGTCTGCAGGGGTGGCTGTGTCCATACCGCTCTGAAGTTCAGTCCTGAAGCACAATCTCTGGTTCATAGCACGGACAAGGAACGGCAGCAAAGGGTTCTGGATGCTTTGGCACGGAGGAGGGAGCTCAGTCCGGGCCGTGGGCCGGGCTGCATGGTGACAGCAGCGTGGCGCAGCCTCCGCTCTGCAGTTGAGGTGCCCTCCATGCTGCCAAGGATGCGGGACAGCACATCTGCCTCCAGACCTTCGGCCACAGTGGGACATTCTTGGAACCCCAGGGGCACCACTGCTGACAGCAGTTTGGCCCTGCTGGAAAAGCACTCACTGCACACATAAGCCAGCTTTATCCATTGATCATACGGTCCTTGTTTCCCTTTAATAAACTTGTAATTGTACTTGCTCATGGATATTTGCCATGCTTCACGCTCTGACATCTCCTGCCTGAACCCCATCCAGGTTAAGCGAGGTCAGCAGTCAGCAGTGATTTCCCCAGAGCCCCCACCAGGACGTGTGCTCATTTGCAATACCTGCTGCCTAATTGCCACTGTGCAGGGCAGACGGCACCCCCTGCACGGCCCACCAGCGCAAGAAGCACAGCAGTGCATTTCCAAGCACAGCATTTCTCCTTCCCACGGTGCAGCCCCTCTGCGTCAGCGCGGGCCATGCCCACGGAACCCGCCTGCTGCTTCCCTTCCTCCCTCCTTTCCTCTCTCTCTTTTTAATTATGAAAATCAAGGAACCCATAATTCCCATGACAGCTGTGACTACACTCAGACTTAACCATAAACTATGCAGCAAATGCTTGGTTTGTAGAAAATCATGTTCTATAACATATGCTTCTCATTATGGGGTAAATTTGCAAAAGAGTAAGGCTCATTTCTTCTGCAGGTGCAAAGCGAATGCGTGCATTTCCTGCTACTGCTTTGCACCTGCAGCCCACACATGGAGGTACAAGGCTGTCCACCCATCCCTCTGCAGGGAGCAGAGACCCCCCCTGCTCCATCAGGTGCTCAGAGCCCATCCCCTGACCCTGGCTGTCTCCAGGGAAGGAGTAACACCTTTTTCAGTTGAAATCTATGCAAACCAGGATTGGAATTATAGAACAAAGTGTTCAATGTACAGAAGTCTTTTTTCTTACACGCGTTCCAAAATTGCTACGCTAACTGTAAGAGCAGGGTTGCCATTAGGTATTAACTAGACAGGTATTAGCAATAGCCCATGTCACTGCTTTAAAGGAAATCAATACGAGACATAAATGCAAAATCAAAAGGTTCTTCCCTGGATGGCATCTCCTCCCAGCACTGAGCAAACCAACGCTGCGCCATCACTGCTGGCTGGCCCCAGCACAGTGCGTTGCTGCCCACATCCCAGTGTCCATTGGGATGGCAGAACAGCGTGCACCAGGAGTGTGGGCATGGCTGTGCCCGAGGGCTCGGGGGCACTGACTGCTGTGAGTGGCTGCCGTGGAGCAGGTCATGGCAGCTGAGCTCCACTGGATAGATATGGACTCTCAATTAACCACGGGGGTGTGCGCCTCATGGTAACTGCTCCATACATTTAATTACGCTCACTTCTACTGAATTACGTTTTCTTTCCAGACTGAGTGTGTCTGACCTCCCCTTCCAAGCGTAACTTTAAATGAAGAATGAAGATTATATTTTTAGGATGTGTGAGCGTTTGCTGGGAACACAGAACATATCGGGAGAAGTTGCCTCGTTAGATTAATTAACTCATGCAGACGAAGCCTTACGTGCCAGCTCTAGAAGGAGCACAGAGCCCTCTCTGCCAGCACTTTTGGGGAGGTCCTGCAGGAGTATCCAGACCTGCAGTGGGAAGGAGCATGTGGCTTAGTGTCCAGCCCGAGCTGCCCCATGGGAACTGCTGGTGGCTGCAGCTGGGGTGTCCCTGCTGCCCACTGGGGTGTCCCTGCTGCCCACTGGGGTGTCCCTGCTGCTGGTTGGGATGTCTCTTCTGCCCACTGGGGTGTCCCTGCTGGGGGGTCAGGTGTTCCCGCTGCCCACTGAGGTGTCACTGCCACCCATCAGGGTGCCCCTGCTGCACGCTGGGTGTCCCTTGCCCTAAGAGCCAGGGGAGTTGGATCCAACCACACCCCCTCGCCTTCTCCCCCCCCCCCCAGCTGCCAGAGAACAAAGGGGCCGGGGCCATTGCATGCCCTGTCCTGCTTCCCTCAGCTCGCAGCCCACTCCCTTCCCGTCGTGCTAATATAATTCAATGTCAAGGGGGCTTATGTAATATTTAGGCATGTATTACACTAAATTAATCTTAACATGAAAAATCTTTTGATTACATAGTATGCTTTTGTCATTGATTGATTAATTCATTTATTCATATAGTAATGCTATGTCCAACTCCTATTTATATTCAGTTGTAAGAGAAAGTTCCCATTCATGTCAGGGGAGATGAATTAAAATGGATATCGCTGCTGCTTTCCACCCTACTTTTGTTCGGCTCTTTCACAATACCCACTTCCTCCACCTTTTTCCAAGGGATCTGCCTTCCGTTGGCCCCTGTCTGCCATCCCCTCCATGGCACCACGAAGGCTGACAACAAAGTGAGCTAAAATTACCACCAATCTGTTGTTTAAATTTCGAGCACAATAACGAAGCCATTGGAAAAGTGGTGTGTACACATGAAATATACCTTCTGCTATTTATATGTGTTTTTCTAAATTAAAGGGAATGTAAAACCGGTGAGAAATCAACTTGGAAACGTTCCCCTTTTGGGTAGAATAAAATACACCGAGTCAAGCAATGATAGTAAGGAGGGAAGAGCCCCAGTGGGGCAGCTCCACGTCTCGCCATGCAGTGGGGCAGGGGCTCTGGCCCTGTGTGCCTGGCAGGCAGGGATAGCATCGGCTGCATACAGACCCCAGCAGGGGAGCCCCTGGGTAGAGCCCAGTGCTTGGTAGATGGGCTGGAAAATGAGCAGGGGGATGCATGGTGAGGCTGGGAAGATGTTATGAAACTCACAGCACCTCAGTAAGGACTTGAGGTGATGCCAGAGCTGACCTCAGCCTGTCTGGTTGTAACTGTTCACAGGCAGCTCACGTGCACACAGGTGTGGCTGTGCTGTCTGTGCAGGGCTGAAGAGTGTCAGCCATCATCTGGGAGACTTCTGGCTGAGGGGGACGTGGGATGCTGGGGACACCAGGCATGCTGGTGGTGCTGGGGACACTGGGGACACTTGGGATGTGGAGAATATAAGGGATGCTGAGGACACTGAGGACAGTTGGCATGTTAGGGATGCTGGGGATATATGGGATGCTGGGAGTATGGAGAATGCTAGGGACACTGGGGACAGCTGGCGTTGCTGGAAACCTGTGGTGTGCAAATCCCCTGACCTCACGAGCTTAGAGTAGAGGTGAGATGAGCAGCACCTGGTGCACTTACTGGCCTTGTGGGGGTCTCACTGCCAGGTGGGGGCTGTTGCACCTCACAGCTGATTACACACAGGAAATCACAGCTGCTCTTGAGGGCCCGGCCAGCAGCTCCTCATTTTGCTCTTAGCCCACAGAGCAGGGAGCTGTGTTTAAAACCACTGTGATTTTCCCTGCTTGAAAACTGGTGCTGCCGTTCCTATGTACACTCCGCTGGGTCTGTTCATCAATATTTCACACAGGCAGGTGTAGGCAATCTTCATTTTCATGCAAATCTGGCTGCAGCCAGACAGGTGCGCTCTGATCTCTATTCATCATCCAGAAATCCAATAACGGGGCTCTGTGCTTACACTGGGTTGGGGCTGACCCAGTGTGCACTTAAGCATGGATTTCAGATACGGGCAGCAGGGAAATAGCTTATTTCCCCCCCGGCCTTATAAAATTAAACGCAAACCCCCCAGTGATAATGCAATGTTAATGTTGCAAGATCAAGCGTTTAAAAGTCAGGGAATTCCATAACTGGTGATGATCCCGCGGTGCCGAGTCGATACATTGCCCCTCCTCTGCGATTTGTGGGATGTTTGACTGATAGAGAGTAACAGCACAATACCACTACGCTTCAGCCCAGAAGGAAAGGCTGGCAGAAAGCAGCACATCCAACAGGAGAGCCCCCAGCTGCCCTCCCCAGCACAGGCAGCGCTCTGACAAAGCGCTCTGGGAGAGGTGAGGCGGAGTCGTACCGAACGGAGGGCTGAGAGCCCCGGGCTGTTTCCTCGCCAGCGCCGCATCACTGCGCGGCACCGCTGGGGCTGCGTGCCCAGGGAAGGACCTCCTGAATGGCACTGCCATTGTCAGCCCCAATCTGCTCAGGCTCAGAGAAAGGCATCTGTCCTCATCGGGGCCGTAGCGGAGCGTGCCAATCCTCCAGCATGGTAATGATGCTGCTATCGCTGCCGCTTCAAAACACGGCTCTTTGTTTTCGTTTTGTTGGAGTGGGAAGAGTGCGTGTTTCTTTTATTATCTTGGAAACACATAGAAAAGATGAACTTAATGTCTTTGAAAGGAGAAGAGCAAAAGGCTGTGTGCTTTGGGCACGGGCCAGGCGTGAAGCTGGACTTTTCCAAGTCTCTTCCAATAACCAGAATGAACTGCTCGTGTCTCCTGCAACTTGCCAGCTCCTCCCCAGCAAGAAGGGATGGAAAGACCACTATAACTGTACGTGCAGCTGTGTATAACTAAGTAGCTCGGATCAACGCAGCTCACCAAAACTGCCCACTGCCTGACGCCTTGCATCTCCATGGAGACGGCTGCCTTGGCCAGAGACAGAGGTCTGCTGACAGCACAGCGCCCTGAGAGCTTCTGGGGATGGGGACCCAATGTTTAAAACACGGTGCGAAGGGGTAGGGGTCTGTTATGCTATTCCTGCCCAGCTGCTGTGGCTGCTGCACTCCCACTCCAAAATAATAATTTTTCAAATGAAGTAGCAGAAAACAGCTTTACATTTTTGTTATCCCTTCAAGCACAAAATAAAAAATGCCTGCGCTGCCACTACCTGATTCAATCAAGTGGAGTACATTGGATACCCACAGGCTACGAGCACTGGAAAAAGCTGACTTGTATTTTAATTAATAATGCGATACAGTGTCTCAACAACTGGGCCTTTGGCAATATGCTGTGCTTTGTTCATTATTTGCTGTAAACAATTTCCAAGCAATGCGCAGACGACCCTGTGTTTTAATTTCTGCTAATTCATAACATTATCAAACGCAGGATTTCTCTTGTGCAATAAAGCAAATGATCAAACCTCCTCTTAGCGCATGAAAGATCTCAGGCTGCATGAGGGAGCCCACACCCTGCGCTGGAAAGGGATGAAGGCTTCAGCAGCCTCACTTGTATTTCCTGGGCTGTCCAAAGGTCTGCAGCATTGGCAGCAATCCATCCAGCAGTCAGGCAGTGGCACAGCTGCCCGTGGAGTGGGGGGTCACCATCCCTGGGGGTGTCCCAGAGCTGTGGATGTGGCACTGAGGGATGTGGGCATGGGGGGGTGGGCAGGGTTGGGCGTAGGGATCCAACAGGGCTTCTCCAGCCTGAATGGTTCTGTGGTTTTATTCTACGATTCTATAATCAGTGAATGCTTAGACTGAAAACACATTGCACCAGAACAGCTCTCCTTTCCACCGAGCTCATCATCAACACGTGGGCAATGCAACACAACGGTGGCACACGCTCACAATGTGAGACAAGTGTCAGAAACAGTGAGCTCTGAGTGCTCTGATAAATATGTAAACATATCACTCAGAGCCACGCAGGAAAATGGACCAGAAATAAGAATCTGTATTCTGAAGCTGTACACCATCTGCTGCTTTAAGAATTCTGACACAGTCACAGCCGATTCATTGGTACGTGGTGATGGAGACAGATCTCCCCTTCCCAAACATCTCCGATGGCCTGGAGGACAGCCACAGCATCTGCAAGAGCAGGAGAGCTCAGCACAGCCTCAGTGCCAGGAGTGTTTTGCTCCATCACTTGAGCCCCGTGCATCCACCCGTGCATCAGTTGAGCCTCCATAGCATCAGCACGTGAAGGGAAACCCTGACCTGCCCAAGTCAGAGCAAAACCCCTCAGCCACTGAGGCTGTGTGTTCAGACAAAGTCGTTTCACCTGTGACCACCTCTTAGTGACATTCATTCCTCAGATCCCTTCACGCCTGTATGTGCACTTAGTTCTTGGAACTTCAGCGTCAGCTTTCTCAAGGTCTACATAAACACGTGCATAAATAAACACATTCTCTTTTGACTGCTGAGCGTACTCTAGACTCCAGACATTGCTTTGAGAGATTTGTTGGACACCTACAGAATACGTGATAACATCGTCACTGCTTTGATGGGCTGCAGAGTGCTGAAAGCCCCCACATCTGCCTAAAGAGGAACCCACAGCATCACTGAGTGCATAGCCCTGCATGGCAGCACTGCAGTTACACAGCTCCCAGCACTTACCTGCTTACTGATTAGCAAAGAAAAGAAGCTGAACACCATCAGATGGTATTGCTGCTGAGTTATTGAATTGTTATTGGCCACATCCTCAAGCTCTGACTGCCCTTACTTGATCAAAACTCCTCATTTAACTGAATAAAGCTGAAGAATTTTGCCATACAGTATTTCAGGCGACAGTGTGTAATCTCAGGACCTTTACAAGTGCTATTTATAATCCCAAAGCATATTGTTTTATGCTTGCTGAGTTTTAAACAACTGTTCTTCCTGCAAGGATAAAAATGAAGGTAAGCAATGGCTTCCACATGTAAGTCAGCTCACCCCAAAGTGCAACAGGCAGGATTTCAGAAGGTCTGGTTTAGGAGTTATGGGAGATGAAGGGAAGAAGGCTCTTGGAAGCTGACTGGTTTTGCGTGTGCTACAGTAAATTATGTATGAAATAAGGCCATGGGTGCATTCTCTTTGTGCCATACATTAGGCATGAAATGAGACGAAGCTGACGAGCACTTCTCTGTGTGTCTTTTGTTAATATCACAAACTTAATTCAGGTGCAAGAAGATTCTTAGTGCAGAGCGTGCCATTGACAGAAAGGTACCATGCGCCTGCAGAGAGGACAAGGTAAGTGATCTTCATCATTATTATTATTTATTCCATCTCTTCTCTTTTCCCCATTAAGCCTTTCGTTTGGAAATTCACTGGGGAAAAAGAACGGGAGGAAATGTGTTCTGCTTTCCCATCTGAATATCCTTAAGTCACATATGTTATAATATATTTGCATTTTTAAGTAAATACCCCTCACAAAAACAAATTAGAAATGATTATTTATGTCTTACGAAGCTACGTTACCCCGCAGCGCTGTCAAAAGGTCAACCATTGCCTCTAACTTTGCTGTGCATACCATGACCTGGAAGTACCATCGATAATGACCCCATGGCCGCGAGTCTTGAAGACTTAATCATCTGACATACAAGGAGCCCTGAGGCGCCCGTACTTGGCATTTGCCTTATTGAAATGTACACAGACAATATGCATTTTAAACAACTCAAAACTGTGTGCCTAAAATAGTCGCCCGGCCACAGAGCCCTCTCTGAAGCAGGCTGCTGGCTGCTCCAGCTCTCTCGCTTTGATGAGCAACTCAGCTAACGAAACAATCTGATGCATCTGGAGCTAGAAACTAGCTGCATTTATTATTGGCATTTGCTCCATATTGCAAGGGAAAGTTATCATCCGCGTCATCTGGAACTTAATTACTATCTGCCACCAGCCAAATTTGATTTTAAGCCTCTTTGAGAGAGAGTTGATAAAGAACCACAGCAAAAAGGAGAGGGAGCGGGGGAAGGAATGCTGCCCTGCAGAAGGAGCCCAGGCTCAGGGGTCTGCTGCACGGCTGCAGGCCTTAGGATGGTCCCAAACCCTGGTTACTGTGGGGCAGAGATGGAAATCCCTTGGACACGAAAGCCAAAGTGAGTGCTGCCGATCAGGGTGGTGAAGCTCGCAGCTGGACGATGGCCACGAGGAGCACAGCGCTGCGTGTTGTGCTGCACTGCAGCCCCGCATGGCTCACCCACCTGCATTTCACATTGCTGGGAGCCACGAGCGCCAGCCCGTGCACTTGCCACATCTTCTGTTTTAATAAAGCACACATTAGTTTCGTTCAGCAGCTCCAGCCCCTGGCTATCCGGTGCGCTGTATATTAGTTTTAAATACACATTGCTTGCAATAACGCTGGGGCAGGGAGCTGTGCCTCAAGTTAAGAAATGGTTAGGATTGCTTTACATTCGCAGCCTCATTGAAAACATTTATTCAATCAAAGGGAAAAATAAATGCGGTCCCTCCGCTCTGTCAAGTATAAACTGTTATTGATCCCCTAAATGAAATTTGTCCATGCTGATCGATCAAACACATTATCTTTTTTTCCCCAGTCTATTACCAGCAATTGGAAACTCTCAAGCATCAATAGCAGTTTGACCACACAAACTGCAAACTTAGCCTATTGGCTCCCAAAATGTGAATTACTCCAGTCCCCCTCCTTTCCCTGCAAACAGCTGCACCCCTGCATGATGACTGTATTTTTCCTGAGCTGAAGGTTAGGAAAAATTAAATTTAGTATAGCGCTGAAGATCGTGTTTGTGTCGTGTTAAACTCCAGCTGCATGGTAATGGCTGGGTGTGGGAGATGGGGTGCTGTGGGGCTCCCACTCCAACACAGAGCAAAGCGCTGGGGCAACCATAGGAACATCGTGTGCACCTGCAGACAGCTGGCACAGAGCACACGCTGCACTTCCATGGGTTGTAATGTCACCAGTCCTCTATGTGGTGCTCCTTGCTTTCACATCCCAGGGAAAGACTGGGAAGGAGGGGAAGCTCATACACCTGGCACTGCCCAGAGCTGAGGTGCCCCATCCCTGGAGGTGCCCCAGGCTGTGGATGGGCCCTGGGCAGCCTGAGCTGGGGGGCAGCCAGCCCACGGCAGGGCTGGGGCTGAGGGGTCCCTTCCAGCCCAACCGTGCTGTGGTTCTGTGATCATTAAGGACCCTTCCAACACAGCCAGCCCCTGGCTCTATGATCTTTAAGGCCTCTTCCAACACAACCATCCTTGATTATTTCGTGATCATTTATGGCTAATGGGCTGTTCCACTTAAAGAGAGGCTAGAGAGGGGATGGAGGCTCTCCCTTCTCAAGGAGACGACAAAGAGCTGTGGGTACAAGCTGCACTGGGAGAGGTTTCTTCTTGATAAGTAGAGGGATGTGGTGTGTTCCCATTCCTGGAAGTCTTCAGGACGTGGTAGGGCTGGGCACTGCTTAATCCCACCGAGTCTCTTCTCCCACAGGAGGTTGGAGCCAGTGATCTTTGAGGTCCCTTCCAGCAGCACTGGTTTGTGGTGCTGTGATTCTGGGATTCTATGACTTGTGGCAAGGAAACATTGTGCCATATAAGCCTGGTTTGTTCCAAGGTTCCATGGCCTCCAGCCTCAATAGTGGCCAATATTTCTGCAGGGAAGCCCTCAGTGCCCCAGGGCAAGCTGACATCTCATGGGGCTCTCTGTGGGAGGACACTGGGGTGGGCAGTGCATGTGTACATGTATGGCTGTGAGTACACGTATGTGTACATGCATGGGAACACACACACGTGCATGGGCAGAGCGGGGCCGTTCCATCCTTGCTGGATGCTGCCTGTCACACCTTTCTGCATCAATTGCCTTCGGAGACGTTCAGAGGTTGTGTGAAGGGAACTCCCAGCTGCTCAGAGGAGCACCAATCTTCAAAAAGAACTTAATTTCAGGTACACAGTGAAAAAAAGGTAACACTTGTCCCTTAATAGTCACCATGAGGGGCTCACTCTCTGCTGCTGTCAATAGCTCATATGTTTGTCTTCTGTCTTGCTGATAGGTAATAATTTTCCAAGCAAGCTTAGGGAGCAGTGACTCTTTATTAAAACTAATAAGGGAGGGAGACACGGGTTTTTAAAAATCACTCAGGAAATTATTACTGACAACTCTTTCTTGTCTCACCACGTAGCAGGAAAGCAAAGAGAAGTTAAAGCTGCTCACAAGAGGCATGCTCAGGGCACGGCTGCCACATTCACTCAGGACGTGAAACTTGGCAATGCAATCCCTCACAGCAACGGCAAATAAATACACTGTGAATAAAGCAGTCCCCAGGCTTCACCTGGAGCAACAAAAGCCCCAAATGGAAGTTGTTGCAAATGCCTAATTTTGGCTAAATATGTCAGAAGTTGCACATTAAGGAAATAACTGAAATACTTTGGGTACTTTTAACATCTGCTTAGGTACTGATAATGTGCACACTGAGAAGTACTGGAGCCAGCTCTCACGGTGTGTGGATGCATGGCAGAGCACTGTGCCCCTGCACACCTCACCCCAGCCAACCCATTCCCATATTACTTGGTGCATCCCACCTCCTCCCCTCACCCTTTCCTGAGCTCCCACTCCCCAGGTGCCAACCTCAGCGCTGAGCACATTTTGGGGCAGTATGTAACCCAAAGTTTGGTGCTGTTTCAGAGCTCAGCAGCAGCTGTGTGCCCAAAGCCCTGTCTCTTGCAAGTGCACGAGCCGGGCTAATGGAGGCAGTGACCTCTGCTGAGCTTCCGCTGGGATGTGCTCTCAATGAAGTTACTTTTATCAATCACACTTTTAACCTAATAAAAGAGATGACCGGGGAAATGACATAGAGACCGGTTTCTTGCCAATATTGTTGCATTTCATGCTATTACAACAATCTTCCATGAAAAAAAAAAGAACACGGTCATATATGGCAGCATCCATTTCTGCCAGGAATGTCCCTCCGGAGGAAGCGATCCCTTCCCGCTGCTGGCTGGGAGCGTGCCTTGGCCATCCTTGGTTGGCCCCATGGGGGGCTGTTCCACCTGTGCTATCTCACAGCCAGACTGTCATGTAGATAGCCATATGATTTCTGCTTTGGCCACGGCACCTGGCTGACCGAGGGAGGGACAATCCCTGCTGCCTGGTGCCATCCCAGCCCAGCCCAGCCCAGCCCAGCGCTGTCCCAGCATCAGCCCAGCCCAGCACCATCCCAGCTCACTCCAGAGCCCTGCTGCTCACCCATACATGGCAGAGGTGCAGAGCCTTCACTGCAGATGGAAGCTGGCTGTGTCTGTGGGAGCTGCCAACGGCTGCTAAAGCACGAGGAGCACAGAGCTTGGTGGTGGCATCCTCACCTCCATTCATTGCTTTACTGGACTCCATTCTTTCATACTGGGAGGTATCTGAGGCTGGGCAGGAGTGCCAGCTGCCACAGAAGGCGCTTGGTCTGCACAATTCTAAGGGCCCATGCCCTGGGCAGAGACTTAAAGCAAAAGTTAACTTTCCACACGCCTCATTTTCTTCCAGGTAAAAGGAAGGGATTTGCTTGTGCTCCTGTGCTTGTTCTCTCATGACCACATTGACTCTTGTTTAAAAACTGCTAAAAAACATGGACCTTCTCCCCCCAAACATCCCTTCTCCTTCCCCTGTACTTTTATCCAGGTGACTGCTGCTTCCCATGCTGCTGACAACCCCCTTCCCTCCCAGCACCGCATCCCTCAGGGCTGTCAGCAGCCCCAGACTCGGGCTTTGCAGGAAAAATGCCTTCAGGCTTTTTCTCTCAAACTAATCAAGGAGAATTCTGCATGGGACTCAAACTGCAAGCGGGGCAGCTGCTCCTGCATGCTTTGCTCTGCTCCTCCATGCTCTGCTCTGCTCTGCTCAGCTCACCCCTTCCCTCCCAGCTGGGACCATCAGAGCCCAGCAGCACTGCTGGATGGCACCACAGGAGATGGGGGCACTGCCGACTCCCAGCATCTCCAGGTTCCATGAGTGATCATTAGAGAAGTGCTGTAATCACAGAGTTAGCTTTGAGAAGAAACCCAGCAAAGTCGGCCGGGTTCCATATATGATATTTACCGGTAGATAATTCAATTATTGTGAAAAATTATTTTAAGCATTAAGATGCACAAAGTTCGGTTTTTCCCCGTTTCTGCTGCTATCATACAAGCTATTGATAAGATGTCTAAATTTATTGCAGAATAATTCTGCAGGAAAAGAGATAAAAGGTTCCTGAATAAAATATGAGGCGAGAGCTGTAAATTGTAGCAATGCATATCATTTCATTCAAATGTAGGAAGCAATTACCATCTGCTATACTCATCAGTTCCCTCCTTTATGACTTAATTATATGTTTAATGCTATCAGATCAAGGAAAGGGCACAATAGATGAATGAGTGAAAGAAATAGAAAAGATTCGGCAACAAGACAAAAGGCAGATGAAAAGTAACCGAAGAACAGAATTGATTTCATTTGTTGGGAGAGAAGTTAATTTAAATAGTATATTCTATCATCTCCCGTGCCGTGCCGAGATAATATAAATCATGTGTTTGTGAATTTGCTTCATACAATTTTAACAAAAGCATTCAAGTTTCTGAAAACCTGGGGTCTGCAGGTTTTGATTTATTTATGAAACGAGTAACATTTACAAAGAAAGAGCAGTGACTGACAACCCAAGCATTTATATTGTTATTAACAGTACTTTGCTGTACAAGTATCAGGTGGCGGCGGAGGAGCTGACGGCCCTCACCGGGTCACATAGTCAGGTCACACAGCCAGGTGACACAGCTGGGCACACAGCTGGGCACACAGCTGGCTCACTGGCACCACGGGAGCTGCTGCCATGGTACCTGTAGGGCAGCAGCTCTGTGCAGGGGTATCCACAGCCGCATCCTGCAGCCATACACCTGTACCTGCACCCACACACCTGTACCCGCACCCACTCACCTGTATCCGCACCCACCCACCTATACCTGCACGCCATGCCCTGCCCCTGCACCCTGCTCTCCAGAACTCACCTACAGAGCTGTCTTTTTAGTGCTACCCTTCCTGTCCTGCTGGGTGTTTTCCTCCCCTTGCACTGTGCTGCAGTCCTGTTTTCCCCAGGCAGATCGGAGCACACCTTTTCCTACCAGCATTGCCACATGCCACACATTGCAGGAACCTCCTGCACCAAATATTTTGCACCAAATACTTCCTTATGTATCATGCAATGTTTGAAGCTCCTAATGCTTTAAAGCTCTTGGCAGTGAAGTTTGGCAGCGCACCTGCCTGCTGCATGTTGGTTTGTGCTCAGCTGATGGTATCTGTGTGTACAGCAGCTCACAGTGCCCGGTGAGTAGGGCAGGGAGCCTGGAGCTGCCCAACCCACCCCGGGGTGCTGGTGAGAGCAGCGGGTGTGGGACCCTACCAACACAGCCCAGACAGCTCCTACACCTGGGAAAGCCAAAACCGCCTTTTCCTGACATTTAGAAAGGATAAACGCTCTATTTAAACTAATCCACTTGATCTAGCCCTAGTCTGTAGGAGATTGCTTTGACAAAACACTGTGGCACCCACCAAAAGCCTGGCAGGGCAGTCAGAGAGCCCTTGGCTCCCACCCAGCCTGCATCTGGGAGCTGCACCCCAACCTCCCAGCAGCAGACATTGAGTAAGCAGGGTGTAGCAGAAATGCCAAGTCATGGATTGAAGCAGTGATTGAGCACCTGGTGGGAAGGCAGGGCCAACCTAGGGGAGCTCAGGTGCATGCAATGTACCTGTGTGTCAGGACGGACTGGAGCCAGGATCCACCCCCTCCCAGCTCTCATTTAAAGGTTGGCAGTGGAGATGAGGGTATCTTGCTGAAGATTTCTGTATATCTGAGGTCTTATGAAGGTAAGCAGCTTCTTTCCTATATTTCTATACCTACAGCCATTACATTTGAGCAAATCCTCCCTTGATGCAGCCTGGGGCCTTGCTGCTCTGCTATCCTTGCTGTGCTCTCCATTACACTATACAAGGATATTGCAGGGAGCAAAGCTGGCTGCTTAGAGCCCCTGAAGAGAGCCACCGCCATCTCGACTCTGCTCAGCACAGCATGCCTCCTGCACACAGAGAGCCAGGCCAGTTCTCTGCTGCCAGCTAGAGAAAAGTGAGTAAGAGCAAAGTTTAAATCATAGAATCATAAAATCACAGAACTATAAAGATTGGAGAAAGGCCTCTGGGATCCCACTGCCCACATCCCCACAGCTCTGGGACACCCCCAGGGATGGTGCCCCCCCCTCCTTGGAGAGCTGTGCCACTGCCTGACTGCTCTGTGGTGAAGGAATTGTTCCTCATACCCACCCTGACCCTCCCCTGGTGCAACGTGAGGTCATCACCTCTCGTCCTACTGAACTTCTGATTATATTTGCACTTCTGATCACTGCAGGACTGGCTCCCAATGAAGAGGATTAGGCCAACCCTGTAATCACCAGGGTACCTGACTGAGGGACTGCTCTTCTTGCTGCTCCTTCCCACTAGCAGGTTTTTCCATGGCAGCAGAGTACATGGACTGCAGTTGGTGACCTGAGGCAGGGCTCCAGTGCCTGGCTGCCATCATACAAAGCTCTGTGCTGGCACTCACTCTCTGGGAAGAAGCGAAGATGCTCTCCCACCAAGGAGCAGAGGACAGCCGGGCAGAGCTGTGTGGTGCCTGGTGCCATGCATCTGCCCTCATGCTGTGCTGCTGCACAGGCACTCACACAGGAGGGCCCTGCAGAACACCCTGTGTGCACGTCTGTGTGCTGGGGGTCTATGGAAAAGGGGTGAGATTTGATACCGATTCCCTTAATTTATTCACACCAAAGTCAGTGCGGTGTCATATAAAAATCTTTAATGATTTTAAAACAAATGGTCCTTGAGGCAGGAAAATAGTTATAGTGCCGTTTCTAAAATTAAATTAATGCCTTTGGAACAGAAATAAAAATGAGCGCCTGCTCAGCTGCACCGGGCTTCCTGGCTACATGGCCCGTGTCTGTGGGGCTGTACTGCAGGTTGTGTTCCCACTGCCTCGCTGCAACAAGCACCTGTGCTAATTAGTACCTGCGATTTGCTTTACACAGAAGCTGAACCTATTTTTATGACATTTCCAAATGACTCATAGCAGTGCATCTCCTCACCATGTGTGCTGAAGCCCAGGCCAGCACTGTGCCGGCGTTCCTGGCCTGGAGTCCTTCCTGCAGGCTGCTGGGATGGCGGTGCGTGGTGCTGCTGTGCCCTGGCACGCTGCTGGCAGTGGCTTCAGTCCTGTGGTCACTTGAGCATGCGTGTCTCAAAAGGAGCTCAGCCCAAGAAAGCAGGAACAAAGGGCAGGAGCTGCTGTGCACACCTGGGGCACAACCAGCTCTTCTGCTCTGTCTGACCAGGTGGGACCTTTGAAACAGGCCAGAAACATAGCACAGCATCAAACATTTGGGTCAGATCACTCCAAGCCCATCCACAAACCGAGCACTTCTTTAAAGGCTATATGATGATACTGATTTAACACCTGCAGTTTCAGATGTTGGTGCACCTCTCCCAGCCAGGCTGTGCTGCAGGCCTCCCAAATGCCCTCCCAAGGTGAGTTTGCAGCCACCCCATCCATGCTCCTCTCTGTGCCAGCAGCCCAGCCTCCAAGGTCCTGCTAGGATCCTCATTCCTATTTCTGAAATGAATCACATGTGCCTTAGTGTGCCCTCACTGAGAGGCAACGTAGCTCTGATATTTCATAGAACCGTGGAATCATTAAGGTTGGAAAAGATAACTAAGATCGTATAGTCCAACCAGCCAACCTCCAGGAGGGGGGTCACTGTCCCTAGGGGTTTCTTAGAGCCATGGGAATGTGGCACTGAGGGATGTGGGTATGGAGTTGGGCTTGGGGATCCTAAAGGGCTTTTCCAACCTCGATGGTTCTGTGATTCTGCATGCTTCTGCCACCTCAGAGGCAGCTGTGCTGAAAGGGCCCCTTGTTAACTCCATCACACTGTAATTGAGGACCTCACCAGGGATTTCCCACCTGTAGCTGGGATGACAAAAATGTGCAGTGCTTTCACCCAGGCACAGAACAGTGCCAGCATCCGTGCTTCT
Source organism: Chrysolophus pictus (assembly GCA_037305975.1). Classification (NCBI taxonomy): domain Eukaryota; kingdom Metazoa; phylum Chordata; class Aves; order Galliformes; family Phasianidae; genus Chrysolophus; species Chrysolophus pictus. The sequence goes on along the minus strand of CM074582.1, from coordinate 1,108,027 downwards.
ACTGCGTGGAAACCAGAGTCTTCATTTCCTGTCCTATGTGTGATCGCAGCATACGACCACCTGTGAATGCAGACTGTCATTAAATGCAGCAGCCTTTATAGAAAAATATGTCTGTGATTAGTAAATTAGATATTTGTGCCATGGTTTCACAGTTCTTACAGTAAGTTTTAGGGAAAGCAGAGGCACGGAGCAGTGAGGGTAACTCTTCACTTTTCCCTAGAGGGTGGTGAGGCACTGGAACAGGTTGCCCAAGGAGGCTGTGGATGCCCCATCCCTGCAGGCATTCAAGGCCAGGCTGGATGTGGCTCTGGGCAGCCTGGTCTGCTGGTTGGCGACCTGCACACAGCAGGGGGTTGGGACTGGATGAGCACTGTGGGCCTTTGCAACCCAGGCCATTCTGTGATTCTGTGATGATTCCCAGCCATGCCAGCATAGTGCATCAGCCCACAGAGCCATGAGGGGTGGGCTGCCACGTCCCCACTGTAACAGTGCTCTGCTGAGAGCCTCACCTCCCATTGACGCCAGCACTGCTCTGCTACCGACAGCACTGCGACTCGTACGAAGGTGGGAGATTTCCTGGAAGTTGCCAGCGTGGATAATTAAAAAAATACCCAAACACATGAAACTCTGTTCGGTGACTCAGTGCACACACTCCCACTCTCCCCTCCCACGTTCCTTCTGATGCGCTGCGAGAAATTCAGTGCTTCATGCTGGTCCCTGCAGCTCATGCCCATTGCCGTGCCTGCGAGGAGCCCTGCCTTCCCAGCTCACCACAGAGAGCTGGATCCCTGGGATCAGGATTGTACATCTTATGGCTTTACTTGGAGTGCCCAACTCACATCGGCTCCTTTAAAAAGCACAGAGATTGTATAATCACTGGTCCCAGCTCTGAGCAGGGCTGGGATTTACTGCAAACTGTACACTTGATGATTTGGATGGGCTTTTGCAGAATAACGGGGGTTCATTTTGCTGTGTGCCTCCCACCTGTGTGGTTGAAGCTGCTCACAAATCTCTCACATCTGTGCTGCCTTGCTGTTGGGGCTGCTTCCCAAAAAGCTCCTCTGGTTCTCCTGGAAGAACTGAGGCAGTGCTATGAGCTGAGCTGTGCCCAGAGCAGCCCCTCCTGAGGGCAGGAGCTGGGGGGGGGAAGAAGGAGAAGGGCTCCCAACTGCCTCCATTCCTTTCCAGTTCAAAATCCAGCACAGTCTCGGCAGCCTCTATGATGGAGATAACTCTGTTTGAAGGAAAACATTTCCAAAGGCACAGGAGGCAGCTAGGTGCCTAAATCTCATTTGCTTTAATTAAGGAAAAGGTAAACAAATCTCTTAAATGCATACAAAAGATCCGGTGTCAACAATTCAGTGCCTTTGTTTCCGGCATTGCTGGGAAGTAAGTTAAATACCACGACTTTGAATTAGTGGCTGCACTTAAACTGAGGTGCCAGGTTCTAATTATTAACAGATTCGATAGCATCCATATGACAGTAGATTACATTTCAAATGGAGATTTGACATTTTAATTTCAGCTGTGCCTTTAAATTTATTCAGGTGGAAAATAGAACAAATGACCATCTCCAAAGATATCATGAAGCCATATGTTCTTAGCCTGCCTCTCCTTTCCTGTTGGTTTAAAAACAGAGCTGAAATACAAGTACTCAGCCTCGGGATGCTCACTTTCACCCCCGGCGCCACCCTGCCGGGCTCCCGTCAGCAGGTGTGTGTCTGTGGGCTGGGACATCGTGCAGAGGGGCTGAGTGCTGTCATTCAGCATCTGGGAAGAAAAACAGACCTGGAAGCATGGAGTGGAGTGTCTTCAACTCACAGCTCCGTTGATGGATCCAGTCGCATCCAGGTCTCACAGAAAGCTGCCCACACAGGATGCTGCCCAAGGGCTGAAGGCCTCTGAAGGTATCTGCTCTCCTCCTGCTGAGGAACCCTCCGTCCCATTGGCATGACCTGCTGCTCCTCGGCATCCCTCCAACAGGGTTTCCAGGCTCGTCTCCATGCTCTGCTGGCTGTTCCTTGCAGCAGGTCCCATGTATCCAAATGCTGCCCAAGCGTTTTTAAAAATCTGTCCTGGGGGCCGTCTGCTCATTTCACACTGACAGAGCTCTGTGGGATGGGAATAATTCTCCAGACACGAGCATTGGGGAGATTTGAACAAATAGCAGACACCCCAGCATGTTGGAGAAACAACTGAGCATCATTCCCAAAGCCACCACTCCCACCTACAATGCGTGCAATTCAGTGAAGCAATGGGTCGGAGCTCTCAGTGCAGGAGGTGTATGAGCTGCTGACACCTGGAGGGTCACTCAAAGATTTTAACATTTCTGGGCATTGAAATAAGGCGTTATGTCTCCACACACAGACTGGCACCTGGTTTTAACACTCTGATCATCAGAAATGGTCTGGCCCATTTGAAAGCCGAAAACAAGCACTGGTACTCAGCAGAGAGACCCCCAAGCTGCCTTTGGACAGAGCTGGAAGCCTTGTGAAACTAAATGAAATTACACTCAACTCTGAGAAAACATTAAAGATGGAAGGGGAAAGGGGAAAGGGGAGGAGAGAGGAGAGGGGAGGAGAGGAGAGGGGAGGAGAGGAGAGGGGAGGAGAGGGGAAGAGAGGGGAGGAGAGGAGAGGAGAGGAGAGGAGAGGAGAGGAGAGGAGAGGAGAGGAGAGGAGAGGAGAGGAGAGGAGAGGAGAGGAGAGGAGAGGAGAGGAGAGGAGAGGAGAGGAGAGGAGAGGAGAGGAGAGGAGAGGAGAGGAGAGGAGAGGAGAGGAGAGGAGAGGAGAGGAGAGGAGAGGAGAGGAGAGGAGAGGAGAGGAGAGGAGAGGAGAGGAGAGGAGAGGAGAGGAGAGGAGAGGAGAGGAGAGGAGAGGAATCTCTGCTCTCTGTAACAGCTTTGCACAGAGCAGCCCGGGGACGGGTGCGTTCACTCCCAGCTCTGCCTCGGTGCGGGAAGAGCTTCTGGAAGGCGAGAGGAACAACTGCTCCGATCCCCTGTGATTCTTCTAAAATTAAGGACTTTCGTCAACAGTTCCCGAGCTATTTTTGCTGCTCCGACGGGCTATAGAGAGGGCAAAAGCACCACCCTGTGGCCGGAGGAGAAATAGGCCGCTCACAAGGCGGTCGTACGTTTGGCAGCACATTTGTCCTTCCTGCGACTGTGTTCTCAAACATCCAACTTTCCTGATCAAACAGCAAACGCACCTCCTCTGCATGGGATGCGCTGAGTGAGCGCGGCTGCGGATTGCAGCGGATCCCTCCATAGTGCCCAGCCTGGTAGGGACACAAGTCACCCCATGAGAACCATAACTTCAGCCTAAGCCCTTCAGGTCGGGCTGTCATCAACTCTCCGAGGAAGGCATCCCAGTAATGCAGCAGGCAGTGCCGGCTCAACGGACAGCTCTCCCCAGTGCTGACAGAGCATTGGGCCAACAGCCTTGTCTGACTGTGTCAGATACCTCAGCAGAGCTTTGCTTTGGTTCCCCTCAGCCATGGCACATCTTGCTCTGGCCAACCTCAGTGGTTAGGACCAGCTCGGTTCATCACCACTGTGATAAAGAATGGCATTAAAATACCAGGAGCTGCTCATCTGCTCCTTCCTTCCTAAGCGGGGCCAGCAGAGGCGGTTGGATGTGCCCAGTCTTTCCCATGGACACCCACATGTTGTGGGGATGCAGGATTTTATTGTGGGCACAGCAGCAACAAGATCAGGAACACATTTCCAGACAACCTCTGGGCTTTTGAAATTGCTTGGGGATTTCAGTTTGATTGGCAGGACTAAAGAGTACACTACATGCTACTGGTTACTTTCCCTGGCTTTCAATAGATTACTGATTACTGTCACTTTCTTACACACCATGCATGTGAACTCAGCCTGACAATGGCTGGCTGCCTTCAGGTGGTCATGCTGACCATCCGCACACAACACATCCTTTCATGGCCATCAACTACCAAAACATCTTCGCTCATCCTCAGGACTGGACCGCCATGCACAGCAACTGCCCCGTGTTGGCCAGCTCTCCCTCTGGGACTCCATGGCTCTCACTGGCTTCATCTTATGCCAATGTCAAGATCAGCAAGAAAAACATTTCAAGAGAATTTCCCACAATTGCTTCTGGTAAACAAATGACAGAACCCCAAATATTCACTTTGTGACAGAAAAGAGATGGTTTGTGATGAGCAGATGGAAGCAGCCCTGTGCACATGGCTTGCTTCAAGTACCAACAGAGCGCTGCATGTGCCACACACAGCATCAGCACCTCGGCCAAACACACACTTGTGTGCCAAGGAAAGTGCCCCTCTTCTCTTAAAAATGTGATGTACGGAAATTAGAGCAGGAAATGAGCTGCCTCAATGTGGAACAGCAGTTTTGGCCCCCAAACAACACAGCAATCCCTCAAACAGAGATGAAAAAGGAAGCAGAGATGCAGAAGGGAGCCGCTTATCTCTGATTTTATGCTGGTAAAGAGAAGCAACTCTGCCAGGTTATTTTACTCGACACTGGGCTACGTGCATTCAGGGAACAATGGGGCCTTTCTTTCCCACCTGCAGAAAACCTCACAGACCTCACTTCTTAGGTTACTTAACCAACTCTGCCAACGTATCCAACATTGCTCAGAGGAATGGAAGAACCCAATGGGTGGAAGGGGACGCCCATGGAGGCAGCAGGCAGGAGAGCTGCCAGGGCTCGGCTCAGGCCATGCCCAGGGCTGGGACGTGGCAGTGGGTGGTTGGGCAAACCCCTCCCAGGTGGGGCTGGGTGACATTTGCCTCCATTCCCAGCGGCCACATAGGTTTGCCATTCACCAACGTGTGCACATGGCCCTGCTCATGCAAATATTAGAGGAGTGCTGTGGTTGGTGCTAATGTAGCCTTCCATGGGCAAAGAAAGGTACCCATGATTGCATACCTATAACTCACCATCTGTTAGCCAGCACTTGTGATACTTTATTAGGGATTTAGCCTTTCAGGCAGGAGGCAGAGGAAGGAGTGTATAACTTCAGAGAGCACTCCAGTACCTCAAATATTAAATAATTATTTTGCACAAGCTTTGCACACCCCACCCTGTGAGCCGAGCACATACAAAAGGATGTGTTTACCAAAATCTGGTTTCCTTCTTGAATTAATCAGGATCAAAAGGAAAGGCTGAGCTCTCCTGCGAACGCATTCGTGGTGGGGTTGCAGCGTCGAGCAGAGCTGGCAGCCCCTGAGCAAATGGCAAATGGCTGCGGCCATGGTGGGCACAGCGAGCTCTGGGTGGGTGTTGTGTTGGGAAGGGAGGGTGGGGAGGAGAGGAGCCCTGGGAAGAAGCACCTCATTGGACAGCATCCATCCATCCTGCAGGAAACGCAGCATATAAAAAATATGCATAATATTTTTCACAACCCTAAAAAATTAACCTGCTCGTGCAAAAACACTGCTGCAATTTTGTTGGGTTTTTAAATTATTATTATTTTTATTTTTTATTTCCTCCTTTAAGAATTCTGAAAGTAATTTATCTTGTATTCTACTACATAGAACCACAGAACCATTCAGGCTGGAGAAGCCCTGTTGGATCCCCATGCCCAACCCCACCCACCCCTCCATGCCCACTGCCCACATCCCTCAGTGCCACATCCACAGCTCTGGGACACCCCCAGGGATGGTGACCCCCCGCTCCCTGGGCAGCTGTGCCACTGCCTGACTGCTCTGTGGAGAAGGAATTGTTCCTCATTCCCACCTGACCCTCCCCTGGTGCAATGTGAGGCCGTCACCTCCTGAATGTGACACAAAATCCCCGCACATCCCCAGCACTTTGCTGACAACTTGACAAATTTACTTGAACTATTTTGATGTAATAACGTAATTAGGTAAAAGGGTTCAGCATCCAATCGCATTCCACTAATTTCAACCATCTGCTTCAACATTTGTTCCGATGTGTGCCAGATTTCAGAGTGTCTTTGCTCTAATAGTAATTAATGAAACTGTTAATAAGCTACATATATCATATTATGCTGCAATAATTTATCAAAGGATAATGTTATGAGACAAATTATATATAACAATCATAGAAAATGGCTCGCATTACTAAGCGTTGCATGCTTCTAACTAGTTGCTTTACTCATCTCTTCTTAACGAATTCCCTAATTAATTTAATGCATACTTTATGCATAATTTGAAATTTAAAAACATCGCTGGGTCAGGTTGTAACCGTCCTCTTTTACATGCTGTCTGCTCCTACAAGACACACATTAGCCAAACATGACCTCTATGCAAATTGTGGGCCCCGCTGCTGCTTCCATTCCCAACCCCGGCGCACACGCTCCCATCCATGGGCATGCGGGAATCTGGGTCACTATTTATACCAAAAAAAAGGAAAATAAATGGCTTTTCTAATCTTTCCTTACATAACCGGCTCCCTCTGGGGGAAAGCTGTCCTCAGACAAGGCTTGTGCAAACGGCCACCTGAGAACAGAACTTCCCCAGCATCATGCGCCCAAAATCCCGCCCCAGAACAGCAGGGTCAACCCCAAACCAAAAGATCTTTAAAAATAGAAATGTAAAGTTCAGTTTCTTAATGTTCAGACATTTCAGCCTACACCACATAACTGCCTGATATTCGCCAGTTTTCTGCGTTGAAAGCTTGGCAGCTTCGCCACAGAACCAGACCATAAACTTTCCTCCCAAAGCAAAACGTTCCATCTCATCTGACTGCAGGAGCAACTACTGCGAGCTGAGATTTCAGGAAAGCCACCAATCCCCCCAGCATCCCGCATAGACTGCCAGCATACACCAACTTTAACGCTTCCTCATTCTTTTTTGCCTGACTTTCCATGTTAAGAGAAAGGAGCTGCCCCACAGGGCTGCGCTCAGTGGAACCCACAGACTGCCTGTCGGCACGGAGCAGCACAAAGCTGCCTTTTCTGACACTCATTTGATAACCAGAGACTGAGATCGAGTTTTGAAGCTTCTCAGTGTTTTGCCAGCATGATGCAGGACACGTCTGTTCAGGCACTGAGCATACCTGCTTCATTAGGGCAACACTGTATTACACTTGGGAAGTTAATTCATAGAAGGTGGTGAGTCCCATTGAGCAGCTCTCAGCTCTGCGCAGGGCTCATTCTTAACCTCAGATGGAGAGAGGTACTTCCTCCCATAGGATTGGCTCTCCGGCAAGCAACATTAGATTTATCTGAGGAGCACAGCATGAATGGAGGAGCCCAGCTCTGTCCCCCACCCCATGAGTAACTGCCTGCCCTGCCAAACCTTGGAAGGAGCCCAAAGCCAAACCCAGCACGGTGTGCTTCCCCTGCCTCTGTGTCCCCAGGGCACAACTCCGGCTGAGCAAGGCCAAGGGTTGCTGGAGCACAGCCTCCATCCGGGCCCTTCTGACAGCAGTGTGGGTTCTCTGCTGCCTGGTGCAGTGGCTGAGCATCCAGCTTTCCCTTCAATGGGGCACTGAGCTGGGGCTTCCCTTCCTCAGCTTGGGGACCTGAGGTCTTTGAGATGTGTATTGCTCTGTCAGATTCAATTAAAGTTAATCAGCAGATTCAAACCCCAGCAGGACCTTGGAGAAGATGCATAGACATAGAGGGAACTGTCACATCATTCTTAATGAATATAATTAACACTTTATGGAACTCAACATCTCAACGAACAAATCATTCACAAATAAAGTTACTGAAGTAGCCGATTATTGCTTGTAGGCACGGTTGTGTCTCAGAAACAAAATCATGATTTCATAACTGGGAGCGTGGATGGGAAGAGCTGGGGTGCTTGGGCAGCTGGGTGCTGGGTGTCTGGCTGGGATGAGGTGACCCACAAGTGCAGCAAAGGGGGTGGCAGAACACACAGAGCCATTGCTGATGGGATCCTTCCATGGGAAATCTTCTCTTCTCCCATTGGCATTCCTGTTCATGCACATCTGTCCTTTGCTGTCCCTGTGTGCAATGAGCGGGCCTTCTATAAATGTGATTTCCAACACGGCTTCCATAATGCAATGCCTGTGTCCATGCCTGTGCCACCTGTCCATGAAGGAAGCACTCTGGTGCTCAAAGGCAGAGAAGTAATTAAGACATCAAGTCATTGAGATATGGCAGATCCTGCGTTGTGGCGAGAGGAAGAGCTCAGTGGCTTTCTGAACAACCCAGCTGTTCTCTGCCATTTCTGTGTGGTCTGGCCAACCCCAAGTGCCCAATTTTGTCATCTGTGGCCCAATGTGCTGTCTTCGACTTTGTTGGGTCTCTCATGCTCCAGACAAGAAGGACAATTTTCCAAGCCTGGCAGCCTTCAGTATGGGACCATTCCTCCCTAGTTTCTCTTTGGACAATATTTTTTATATATTAAAAAACGATTATACAGAGTTATCATAACATTTGCTCACCTCCAGCACACTTCTGTACCAGAAAAAAAATACTGAGTTCTCATCTACAAGTTATCTTGCTTTTCAGTCTGAGCTTTGGATTGCTTTAATGGCAGAGTAGCCTCAGTTAGATAATTTCTCCCTGCAAAAGCAGCTGCCTTGTGCCAGGAGTCTGCTCCGAGATCTGGAATGCTTACACTTGCCAAGGAGGATGGAGCGAGCCGTGGCCATGCACAAGCAGCCCAGCAACCCTGTGCTGACCCAGGCTGGAGCTGAGCCACTGGAGCACGGGAACCTTCCCTGCGTGGGGCCGTGGGCAGGGTGAGGGCAGGGGCTGCCCCTTCCCACTGCAGAGCACAGCTCGGAGGTCCAGGTCCTCCCTGTGGGGCAGGGGGTCTGCACTGAGGAGTTAAAGTAAAACCAGGAATTGATGCCAGCGTGGAGAAGGAAACCACAGCCTGTGGTTTATCTCAAACTTTCTCTTCTACGCTGAAGGGATTATTTATTCTGTGTTCAATCTTGACTCCAAGCCATCATCTTTTCCCTTTTAGCCATCCATTTGAACCCTTTCCCTCACCTCCTCTTCCTGAGGGTCCCTCAGTGTACACCATGCACACACACACATGCTGCAGGTGCAGAGCTGCCCACACAGCAGGAGAGAGGAGCTGCACAGCCCTGTGCCTGCAGCCGGCAGCACGAGCAGGGGCTGGGCTCACAACCTGCTACTTTTTCTTAAGTATGAAAGCAGCGTTTTGCCACTTGCTTATTGATCTTTCAGTATTCACACGTGGGTTGGAGCCCGGGCTTGGAAAGATAAGATCTGTCGTTTTGGCATCTGGGACGCCGTGCTTTGGCTTTGAGGTCATCGATGCAAGATTTCGAGAGCTGCAAACTACCGACTCCGGCTTTTCCCTCTCCACCCGCACCCGCGCTCCCGCTCATAGCCACGCACCACGCGGGGCCGCGTTCCTTCACCAGCCCGCACAGCTCTGCGCGCTCCATAAGGGGCGCAGGTGGGGAGCAGCGCGGCTCCCGCAGCGGCCGCAGCTCCCGGTGCGCAGCGCTCGGAGCCCCGCCGGGCCGCGCCACGTCACCGCCTTTCCGCCCCGCTCCGGTCCGCAGCACCGGCACGGCGTTCTGCGCCCCGTCCGTGCCGTCGGGTAAATGAGCCGGCGGCAGTCCGAGCGGTGCTGTGCGCCTGCCCGCGGGCAGTGCCGAGCACACGCGTTCCTGGCCGCGGAGCTAATGAGGAATTAACGCTGTCGGGCGCTGCTAAGGCAGCGAGGGAGCGTTGCGGCGGCACGAAGCGTAGCGACACGTCCCGATAAAGTTCTGCGAACGCAGTTCGGAGCCGGGACGGCGCGGAAGGTAAGAGCCGGGCAGAGAGTTGGCCGGATAATGAGCGGCAGTAGTTTCCTTCTGTGCGGAGGTGTTGGGTTACAGCGCGGGGCTGGGCGGGGTGGGGAGAAGAGAAGGGGAACCTCGCCCCGCCGCCTCCCCCCTCCTTTCCCCTCGGGCTGCTCACAGCGGACGGGCGAGCGGAGCGCGATGCTACGGGCCCGGGGGCCGGAGGACGGCGGGGGGGGCTGCCACGCAGGCAGGGAACGGCGGGCGGCCGGGGCTACGGCTGAGGCTCCCCCCGCGCTGCGCTGAGCCGGGCCGGGCAGGGAAGGGGACTGAGCCGCCCACCGCCAGGCAAGGCGGCCCGGACTCGCTCGGGGGGCTCGCGGGGCTCGCGGGGAGGATGAACGGGCTGCGGAAGCTGTTCCGCGGCAGCGGCCGGGCGCTGGCGTTCGTCTTCGTGGCCTCTGTCATCTGGCTGCTCTTTGACATGGCCGCGCTCCGGATCTCCTTCGGAGACAACGGCGCGCGGGCGGCGGCGGGACGGGGACGGCGGGAGCGGGAGCGGCCCTGGAGAGCCCCCCCGGAGCCGGAGGGCGGCAGCCGCCGGGACCACGGGCCCCTCAGGGCCACGGCGGCGGGGCTGGCGGTGGCCGCGGGGTCTCGCGGGGGCGCGAACGGGAGGGGCGCGCCGACGACGGCAGCGTGGGAGCGGGGGCCGGGCGGGGAGCGGAGTCCCCCGGAATCGGCAGCCCCGAGCGGAGGAGCGCGCCCGGGGGGGACGGTGGCGCGGGTGTCCGTCCCGCACAACGCGACACCGGCGGCCAGCGCGGCCCCGGCACGGGCGGAGGATGCGGCGGCGGATCGGACCGCTCGCCATGGTGGAGAGCCGGGGGTACCGCCGGGCAGGGCGGGAGGCAGCGCTCCGTCCCGCAAAGCCCCGTCTCCTGCAAAGCGAAACGGGACGGAGGGACCCGTGCACGGTGCCCACGGCAGCCCGCACCCGGGGGGGGCCGCCCCGACGGCCCGGGCAGCGCGTCACGGGGAGAGCAGAGGGGGAGAGAATGCAGTGTCTCTTCCTGAGCACTTTGTCCTTATTAGCAAAGAGGGGGTCAACGTCAGCAGCCCTGCAGCCCTCAACATCGGCTTTGACTCTGGGGGAAACCTCACCCGGAGCCAAGAACTGCACCAAGTACCGGGGAGCAATGGCACCTCTGCCACGCACACCACCACCAGCACTGCAGCACAACACACTCCAGGCCACGGAACCTCCAGGGCGGCAGCGGCTGGAGCAGGGATGGCCCCAGAGCTGGGTGGGCAGGAGGCAGCAGCCATTGGCACACACCGGGTCCTGGCCATGGACGTCACGCTGGCACCCAGAGACCCCCAGGCACCCGGGCAGTTTGGGCATCCGGTGGCAGTCCCCGATGACAAACAAGAAGAAGCCAAAAGTCGATGGAAGGAAGGAAACTTTAATGTCTTCCTCAGCGATTTGATCCCAGTGGACCGAGCCATAGCAGACACCAGGCCTGCTGGGTAAGCCCTGCTCCGCCGCGCTGCTGGGTGAGTGATGCTGGTAATGGTGAGGCTGGGAGAACTTCCAGCGTGGCTTAACTGGCTATGCCTGCTGACCAGAGAGGTGAGGGCACATAGCTCAATGTATATCAGGTGTATCATATCAGGTGTGACACCATTCAGTGCTCTTTGGTGTCAGTGCTCATGCATTCGGTTCCACACACTGCCAGTGTGCCTGGGTAGAGGAGCCTTCCCTGCCCATGAGATCAGGAGCTGGCACCCACCTGGAGAGTAGCTGGCAATATGACCAAAGCCACCTGCTGTGTGCCAACACAAGGATGTGGCTGTGGCCAACACAGTGATGGAGATATCCCAGGATCACTCCTTTTCCCACTGTTATTGTCCTGCTGCCCAGCACAGGGCTTCAGCTCTGCGAGCCTGGAACTTGTGGGCAGCATGGTGATTGGAAAGCAAATAATTCACAATGGAACAAAAGGTGGTGGCCTCACATTGCACCATGGAGTTTTGTGCTGGGTACTAGGAACAATTTCTTCTCCAAAGAGCAGTCAGGCAGTGGCACAACTGCCCAGGGGGTGGGGGGCCACCATCCCTGGGGAAGTCCCAGAGCTGTGGGGATGTGGCACTAAGGGATGTGGGCATGGGGCGGTGCGTGGGATTGGACGTGGGGATTCTTTTCCAGCCTTAATGGTTCTGTGGTTCTGTAGTTCCCCATGAAATGTGGTGCTGGTTCTGTAAATGGCACTATGGGCGGGTGGGAGACCTCTGGTGCACAAACCCTCCTGTCTCTGCCACAGGAGCTGTGACATGGAGTTTGTGCTGTGCCCTGTCCCCATCAATGCACATGCATTCTCATGTTGCTCTGGGAGCCTTGGAGGTCCTTGCATGGAGCAACAGGGCAGAGGAGGAGGGAGGCAGCCGTGGCAGCTTCCCAGTGAGCAGAAGGTGTCACATACAGAAGCCACCTGCACACAGAGCAAGAACTGCCTGCAGCAAAACCAGAGTTAAGGGCCGAGTGCTGGGAGCTGCAGTGCAGAACAGACCTGCAGGAACACTGCCCACCTCTGGTCGATCAGGAGTCCTGCTGAGAAGGGAGCCACAGCCGTTGGGTATCCGGGATAACGCCTGGCCATCCGGATAACAACGCCTTGGCCAAACAGAGGCGGGTCCCAATTCCTCCCACACTACTACTGCAGTCCCTATAGGGCAATCTGCCCAGGATTAGGTAGGAACCCAAATTTCCTGGCCAGAACAAAGGCTGCACACTGCGTGGCACTGCATGGTGGGGCTGAGCACCATGTGGGTCAGGGTGGCAGTGCCAGGCTGCTGCCAGGCCGTGGGCAGGAGACCTGAGGGAGCAATCTCCAAAGTATCTCCAGCAGTGTCAGAGCATCCACCTTCCTGACTTCAAGGGGACAAGAACAGAACATCGAGGCTGTGGGCTCTTTTCTTTAGAGGCTTGTCTAGGGGTGCAGTTTCAAAAGAATTTGACTTTTGCTTAGCATTAGTTATATAGAATTAATATGCATGCATGTATATAGAATGTATGCGTTTATGTATGTATATTCTGTATAATTAGCAAAGAAAGGGAGCCCCAGCTCGCAGAACATGGTGAATTACCTTCAGCTGTGGGTCAGCAGTGACAAACCCATCGCTGCCCTCCATGCAGGTGCTTGGAGCAGCAGGTTCACAATGACCTGCCAACCACCACCATCATCATGTGCTTCGTGGATGAGGTGTGGTCCACACTGCTGCGCTCGGTGCACAGCGTGCTCAGCCGCTCCCCCCCCCATCTGCTCCAGGAGCTCATCTTGGTGGACGACTTCAGCACTAAAGGTGAGTGAAGCCACTTCTGCCTTGGTTAAGCTGAGACAGCTGGAGGCGTTATCCACTTTGAATACTAGTAAGAAATTGCATTTTCTTTTCCTGATGTATTACGATGCACGCACGGTGACTCCACGTGTGTGGCACAGACACACAGATGGTTCCAACCTGTGCTTTGCTGTACTTTGGCTCTCTGTTGGCTTTGACTCTTCAAAATTTTAAACTGATCCAATTCTCCAAGTGATGCTCCTTCAGGGAGCATGCTGCCCAGACACCTGTGTCCCTGCTGCAGATACAGACTCCTCCCAAACCACCTACGGTGAGCAAAGCAGCACAGGTGAGAGAGAAGGGACTCATGAAACATTTTAAACAACCAACAATATGTGTTCATACCACTTCCTCCCAATGGTGTCTTTTCAGTGTCCCTGTTCATTGTTGGACCAGATGGCCTTTAATGGTCCCTTCCAACTCAAACGATTCTATGAGTCCATGAAAGCTACATTTTGGAGTCTTTGGCCAATGGTTGTATATCCAGCTGGGGTGATAACTACTCCAGCTTGTGCCCCAGACCTACGGACACCGTGTGTCCTGGAGAACTTCCAGGAGCACTCTGCCCATCACTTCTCACACCTGGAGATAGGTGCGGGATGGGTCTGTCAGCCTCGCTCTGCCCTTCTCCCTCAGACTACCTCAAGGAGAAGCTGGATGCGTACATGTCGCAGTTCCCGAAGGTGAAAGTCCTGCACCTCAGAGAAAGGCACGGTCTCATTCGGGCCCGGCTGGCGGGCGCACAGGTGGCCAGAGGTGAGACACAGCCGGGGCATTCGGAGCTCCCCATGTTGGCTCAGCCCCACGGGGCTGCCGGCATGCACCCAGTGGTGCCACAACTCCTGTCCTTAGGCACCGTGCTGACCTTCCTGGACTCACATGTGGAGTGCAATGTGGGCTGGCTGGAGCCACTGCTGGAGCGTGTCCGTCTGCACCGTGCCAGGGTGGCCTGTCCTGTCATCGAGGTGATCAGCGACAAGGACATGAGGTAACACGGCCCAGGCCATCCTGCCGTGGCACTGGGAGAGCCCTCACTCTGTCAGAATGCTAATAGCAAGAAGCTGTGCATCCTGACCCTCTGCCTGGCCTTCCATGGGGGGCATACACCAGAAATGAGCAGCAGCAGTCCTTGCCACTGCTTTATCACATGCACCTCTTGGCCTTTCCATGAATTTCAGGACAAGAGTTGATGGCCTCACATTGTACCAAGGGAGGGTCAGGCTGGGTGTTAGGAGCAATTTTTCCCAAGAGGAGTGGCTGGGCAGTGGCACAGCTGCCAAGGGAAGGGGGGGTCACCATCCCCGGGGTGTCCCAGAGCCGTGGGGATGTGGCACTGAGGGATGTGGGCATGGTGGGGTGGGCTGGGGAATCCTAGGGGTCTGCTCCAACCTTCATGATTCTGCCGTTGTAGATGAAGAGAATTCCTGATGAAATTTGTTAGAATCTTGTTTTAATTAGGTACAGACGTTCTTCTTTGTTCATTAAGGGTGACATTTCAATCAGGAATGTGACTCAGAATTCGTCATCTCCATCTCTGCCCTGTTCAGCTACATGACTGTGGATAACTTTCAGCGTGGGATTTTTACTTGGCCAATGAATTTTGGATGGAAGCAGATTCCACAAGAAGTCATTGAGAAAAACAAACTCAAGGAGACTGATATAATAAGGTACAGACAGTGAATCTGAGAGCTTTGGGAGCCCACCTGTTTGCAGTTAGCAGCTCGCTCTGTGCTGGTGGTGTGATACAGGGCATCACCTCACCACCATGGCAAAGCCCCAGCCATCAAATGCTGTGTTTTTAATGTTATCTTGGCACCAAAAGGATGGGTCTCAGGGTCTGTGCTGTAAGTGTAAACACGCATGCCAATCCCAGGCACCTCACAGCCCTGTTTTTGGGTGACCCCTTGGTGAAGGTGAAGGAGATGGGTGCATTCTGACCGCCTGACCTGCGCCTTGCCGCCTGTTGCAGGTGCCCAGTAATGGCAGGGGGCTTATTCTCCATTGAAAAGAAGTACTTTTTTGAGCTGGGAACGTATGACTCAGGACTGGATGTCTGGGGAGGTGAAAACATGGAACTTTCGTTCAAGGTAGGTTGCTCCTGGCAGCCTGTCCTGCGTGCCTGCTCTGGGCACTCCTGCAGGCACAGCCAGCAGCCCTGCCGGTCCCCTCGCCGCTTCTCTCCTGCCTTGCACAAAGCCAGAGCGCAGTGTTCCTGCCCAGGCATCCTCTGCTCCTCAGGTCTGGATGTGCGGAGGAGAAATCGAGATCGTCCCGTGCTCCAGAGTCGGGCACATCTTCAGGAACGACAACCCCTACTCGTTCCCGAAGGATCGGGTGAGGACGGTGGAGAGGAACCTGGCGCGCGTGGCTGAGGTGTGGCTGGACGACTACAAGGAGCTGTTCTATGGCCATGCATACCACCTGCTGCAGCGGCGCGCGGAGCTGGGCGACCTGAGCCAGCAAAAGGAGCTGCGGGAGAGGCTGCAGTGCCGCAGCTTCCGCTGGTACCTGGAGAATGTGTACCCAGACCTGGCGGCTCCCCTGGTCAAGGCCAGCGGGCTGGTATGTACCGAGTGATGCTCTTCTCCTTTAAACCTGGTCTCGCTGGCTTGGATTAGAGGCACGGAGTCATCTTGGCGTGGCTGGCTCTGAGCTGCTTTCTGGCATGTGGTAGTGGCTTGGGGTCTTTAATCCATCACGACAGTCAGGATTCCGCTGTGTTTTTATGAAGTTTCTATAAACTTCATCAAGTCGGAATTTTTACGAAGAGCTAAAAGTCACCGTTTCTGAGGGGCGGTTTGACAGAAGAGCCGTGCAGTTCTGTGCCGTTTCATTCCATGCCCACCAGCAGGGCGCAGCACATCGCCGCTCTGCTCAAGAATTCCGCCAAGACAATGCGCTCAGTTCCTCGCAGTCCGTTTCTGATTGCAGTCACGTCAGTAAAGTGCCTGCTTTGTAAGACGAGTTACAGCAACACCAGCAGGGCAACCCAGGGGGCTCCCCGCCTGCCCCGTGTGTCTGAGTGCAGGCCAGGAGCTCCACGGCAAGCTGTGCTCAGCAGCACTAGTCTTGAGAACGTGGAAAAAATGAAATTTCTGGAAAGCATTCGCTTTTTTAGGACTTCCGCTTCAACCACAGTAATAAAACCCCACATCAAATCCAGTGCAGAGCAGTGAGGCCATACACAGGGACCTTTGTTTCAAGGGAACCGCAACCTCCTCTTCTCAGTTCTGTGCCTGTGAAAATGTCCGTGGTGCTGCCATGCTTTGTCCCGATTCAGGCCACCTGAATTGCTCTTTTATCTTCATTCTCAAAATTTAATAGGGCAGAAAATCTGTTTTTCAGCTAGCTCTGCAAATTCCAGCTGTGCTGAACCCTAACCAAATTTACTTGGGAGCTGTGTTCTGAACAGCCTGCTTATTTCCCAGGATTAATTTGGAAATTCTTCAGCAATTCTGAAAGAAGGAAAGGAACTGCATTTGCAAGGAAAGAAAGACAGGAGGGCCCAGCCCTGCAGGGCTGGGATTTGGTGAGAGCACCTGCAGCCGTGGCTGCTGCCATCCCTGTGGTGCCGTGCTCTCAGCCACAGGCCATGGGCAGAACTTGGAGCTGCTTTCAGCAACCTGACCCAATGCTGTGCACTGAAAAAAGCTCATCTTGTCCTGCTTTGAGTGCTTCCAGAAGGCGCTGGGTTCAGGTTTCTCCTGCTGTAGAAATGTGTAGCAGAGCCAGTGTGCACCGACACACGCACCAAGGAGCGTGATGTGGTGGCTCTGCTTCCCCCATTAAGTGGGCAGTGTTAATCAGTGCTGGCAAGGGCACAGCCTGTGCTCTTTGTGACAGCTGATGTCTCTGTGTGCATTTTGGTGCTGTTTTCCAGCTTGTGAACGTAGCCACGTTGCGCTGCATTGCCGCACAGAACGCCTCTCTGGCTCTGCAGGCGTGTGATGTTAACAACAAGGTAAGGTTGCACGGAGCACGCAGTGCCGTAGCTGTGTGTGTCCCTGCCCCTGTGAGAGCGGCTCCCAGGGTCCTGGCAGAGGGTCCCCATCACCCATCCCTCCTGCAGGCACAACACTTCAACTACACGTGGCTGCGGCTGCTGCGGCACGGAGAGCTGTGCGTGGTGCCCGTGGGTGCTGCGGGAGCGCCGGGACTGCGGCCGTGCGGGGGCTGGGAGAGTGACCTGGCCTGGAGGCACAGCTCCATGGCAGCGCGCCCTGAGCTGGTGAGTGGCATCCCAACCCCTCACAGCCCCCAGTCCTCACTGCCTGGCCACTCGCCGTGTGTCCGGAGCGGGAAGGAAGCGCCATGGCAGGGCTGTGCCCAGCAGGGTTGCACCGTCTGCAGTGTGGTGACAGCCAGAAGCCCTGGTGGCACACCAGGTGATGAGCAGCACTTACACTGGTGTTGGTATCTGCTGGTGTTCCGTTCACAGTGTAGTTTTTTTAAAGAAAAGAGTTTTGAAAAGGAAGAGAATGGGTACTTAACTTTATGACCTGTACTGCAGTGCCTGTGCCAGCCCTCTGCAGGGCTTCGCTCTGAGGCACTGCCATCCTTGGTAACACTCCTACTTTTGGAAAGAACAGTAGCTGTGACTTAGCACCTCGTCCTATAGATTCCTTTCCTCTTCAGTCCAAAGCAGTAACACTTCCATGCATTATGGGGAGAGGGGCAGCAGGGCATGTGCAGTGCTTTACCTTCTAATGCCACAGTGACTGTGTCACATTGGTGATGTAAGCTGCATTTATCACATACAAAAAAATCCAATTTTTGCCCAGGCAGAAATCCACGAGTCCTTTCAGGACTGTTTCCCCTCAGTGTTATCACACGTGTGTGCAAAGCACTGCAGGCCAGGCACAGAACACCCCAATAGGAGCAGCCCTGAGGCAGAGCCTGTCTGGCACAGGGGCTATGGGGGGAAAGCTGTGCAGATGTGAACCCAAAGGATCACCCTCTCTGCAGGCTGAGCACCTTGTGGTGCAGCACCAGCATCCACCTGCCTGCCTGCTCGTGCACCCGGTGCTGCTGGCCCTGAGGCTGGGCGCATGCAGTGCCACCAACCGCTACCAGCAGTGGAGGTTTGGCAGCTACCATGTGGCGTGATGGAGCACTGGGCCGCTGCGAGACATCCAGCAGCAGTGACAGAGCTGGGAGTTCCTTTCCAAGCCAGAATTGAACCAGCACAGAGAGAGCTTGGAGCACCCCGTGTAGCACAGCCGGCGTAAGGACATTGGAAATGTGGTTTTCCTTCAACTGTGAGGCAAAAACCAACATCGTTTTCTGTTATTAAATGGAAATATTTTCTGACGTCCTCTGTCCTCTCGTAAGCTGACCTTCTGTAACATCCCCAGAAGCAGCACGTGCTGACAGGAATACCTCTGGGCTCCCTGCTCTGTGTGCAGCCAGCAGGGCACCGTGGGGTGGCTGTGGGCACTGTGGGGTGGCTTCGACACTGCAGCTGCACATTGCTGCCCAGCATTTGCAGGCTGCTACAGACCAGCTCACACCTCTCCTCTGAGTTCAAGAGGCACAGCATAATGTTACCCTTCACACTGAGGATCAGTGCTGACAGCACTTGACAGCCTGCGTCTGCCACACCATTGACTGCCCTAACAGATTTCCACAATTGGCTCCTGCTCCATATGTCTTCCTGATTTTATCTCCCCCCTTTGGTGCTGCTCGCCTGCAGTCACTATCAGAAAAATTGCACAGATGTTGTTTGTGCAGTCATGTTGTATCAGGAGCATGAATTTCATTAAATGCTGTTTGCTGACATTCAATCATTTGTCACTGAACAGTCAGAGCGTGTTCCCATGTCAC
Organism: Chrysolophus pictus; assembly: GCA_037305975.1. NCBI lineage: Eukaryota > Metazoa > Chordata > Aves > Galliformes > Phasianidae > Chrysolophus > Chrysolophus pictus. Next base: position 1,089,111 of record CM074582.1, on the reverse strand, counting down.
AGTCACATCCCATCCCCAGCATTGTCCTTGTGCATTTATCCCCTGTGCCTGTGTCAGTGCTCCTGCGCTGCTGGTGTCTTGGACTCAGACCCCAGCACACCCTCAGGGACTGCTGGTGACGCACAGGAGAGCATGGATCCTGCCACAGCCACACGGCTCCTAACCCGGCACAGGGACAACAGAGAGGAATTAGTTTGAGAATGAGGCTGTGCCTCCAGTCCTGACCCCCTGGAGCTGCCTCCCATTCCCACCGTGCTGTGCGCCCTAAATGTCATAGAATTATCATGACAACTCTTAAGGTTGGAAAAGACCTCTAGGATGCCCGAGTCCAACCTCAGCCCACCCCCACCATGCCCACTGACCAGATCCCTCAGAGCCACATCTCCCCAGGCCTTGAACACCCCCAAGGATGGTGACTTTACCACCCCCTGGGCAGCTGCACCGGTGCTCGACTGGCACAGGAGAAGAAATGTTTCCTAAAACCCAACCTGTCCCTCCCCTGGCACAATGTGAGGCCATCACCTCTCATCCTATTGCTGTTACCTGGGAGCAGAGGCCGACCCCCACCTCACCACAGCCTCCTATCAGGAGCTGTAGAGAGCCATAAGGGCTCCCCTGAGCCTCTTCTCCACACTGACCCATCCCAGCTCCCTCAGCCTATGCTCTCCATAGGACTGTGCCCAGACCCTGCACAGCTCCATTGCCCTTCTCTGGACACGCTCCAGGACCTCAATGTCTTTCTGGTAGAGAAAGGCCCAAAACTGAATACAGCAGAGGTGCAGCCTCACCAGAGCTGAGTACAGGGGGATGATCACCTCCTGCTCTGCTGGCTGCACCACTGCTGACACAACCAGGATGCTGCTGGCCTTCTGGGCAGCTGGGCACAGTGCTGGCTCACGATCAGCAGCCATCCTCAAACACCCCCAGATCCTTTTCCTCCAAGCAGCCTTTCAGCCACTGCCCCACACTGCAGTGCTGCATGGGGTTGTTGTGGCCAAAGTGCAGGACCCGGCACTTGCTCATGTTGAACTTCACCCCATTGCCCTCAGCCCAGCGATCAGCCTGTCCTGATCCTCTGCAGGGCCTTCCCACAGAGCACCTCACCTGCACACAGCCCTGAGAATGCAAGCCAAGCACTGCAACACGGTACAGGCAGGTGATAAATGGAGGAGACATGCAATGCCCACAGTGCAGCCCCTCCGGTGCCTGGGAAGGAGCAGGGGGAGCAGGCAGGTGCCAGCAGCCTGCCGGGAAGAGCTGAGCGGGGCTGGGGGAGCAGCAGGCAGCGGGGAACAGACCGGCACTATGGGGCGTACAACCAACCTCTGAGGTTTTTGCAAACCGAAGAGCAAATAAACAATTCTGAATGGTACAATGAGGACTGTGTTTTGTTTGTACAATACAGAATTGCCATTTATTATTTTGACGTTGCCAATAAATAACTGCCTTTCTGTGGAACAAAAAAGTCAAAGCAATACTCAGTGCTGCTGGAAATAACGTAAAACTGAGAATTAAAAAAGCAGTGGTGGCTGAAGGGGAGTGCTGGGGTGGGAGTCATGGTCCAATCCTGCTCAGACCACCTCTCCTTTCCCACAGCATCCCCAGCCCTTTCTGGGTTGATGTCTGCAAAGCTCGGTCCCAACTCAAGACAAAGCTTTCCGTAAAATAGTTTGAAAGAGACCGCATCCACAGCACTGTGGTTATACAAGAGAGCTTTAAAATGGAGAAAGGGAAAAGGCTGTGTTCAGGTGGCAAAAAAACATTACCCCTGACATCTGCTTTGTCTAAAAGAAAAAAAAAAATTAAAATTTTGCATCTAAACTTAGTTTGAAAATTGAGAAGAAACGTTAAGAAATGCAGCCACAATGCAAAATGGCAGCATGTGGAGAACACAGCTGTGGTGCTGGGAGTACTGGACTGATCCCAGAGCTGCATGGGGCTGGGTTGGGCTGTGCTCGGTAAGGCTGGGCTGCGTGGCCCCACCACCCCAGCAGCACGAGGACTGCAGTGTGCTCAGGGCGTGCTGCTGTGTGAGTGTGGGTATGAACAATGGAGAGAAAAGAAACAGGTGAACTTGAAGTGAATTGATGTTACACCTTCAGCAAACTGATCGTTCCCCATCCTATGGATGCCCCACCTGCAGTCGAGGGGAAGATAGTTGGGAAATCACATACAAAAAGGAAGCAGGGGTGAATCCATGCTGTGAAGGCCGTGTCTTGGGAGACAAACAAAACCAGAACCAGCGCGAGCTCTCGGGCACATTAAGAGATTCCCCACCTCGGTTTATAAGTGCATCATGGATTCAAATTCATCGATTCTTTGTTTGGTGTTTCCTTTCCTGATCTTCCTGTAGGAGATGGTGTTGTACCGGGAGTAGCTGTGCCTGGAGATGTCGTTCTTCTTCCCCAGCCCCAGCTGCTCCCCAGCCCTTTCTGCTGGCACGTTGCAGGCGGGGCTGCTGGGGGGGGACATCTCCATGCTGCCCTCCTGCTGCTGGGGGACCACGCTGCTCCCCTTCGGCACCTCTATCACCTGCACCTCGTCCTCCTCGGTGTCCTCCTCCTCCTCCTCTTCCTCCTCCTCTTCTTCCTCCGTGGCGTCATTTCCTCTCTGCTCGGTGCTGTCCGTGGGGGTCACCGCATCCTCCCCACCAGGACTGCCTGCTGTGCCCGGCGCCCGCTGCCCTGCGGCACAGAGAAGCACGGTGAGCCCCGTCCCATCCGGGTGGCTGAGGAGTGACATCCCCAGGATGAGGTGTGACACCCCCGGGATGAGGTGTGACACCCCCAGGCTGCACCCACCATGCACGCACACATTGCAGGCACAGTCCAGCACACAACAGTGCCGTAGCTGCACCTGCTGCGGCTCAGACCCTCTGTTCACCCAGGACGTGGGCAAACGCACGTCCCCACTTGGGAAGCATTTGGTATTGTTCTGCTTGGCACATCTCTGCTCCCGTGTCACAACAAACACTCTATTCAGTGTCTGCCTGCAGGGTTCTGGGTAGTAATTAGACTAAATTGGTCAGGTACTAAAAAGCTGCCTGCAATTTGGAGATAAAGTGCTCGTGGCTGAGGTGAGGGGGCCGTGCAGGATCGTTTAATAGATTGTATTGTGCACTTGCAAAGCAGCACAGCTGGAGTGGGGACGTTGGTGTGGAGAGGGAAAGCCTCCATCCTGATTCATCTCAAAGCCATTCAGACATATTTTGCTCAGGACAAATGCTCATATATTTTTTGCTTTCTTAGGGAAAGGTACACCAGTTTCTGATCACAAGGCACAGCCATATATCTCCTATATTTGCATTCACACGGCTCAGCTCTGTGACAACCACCCCAAGCTGCTCATCTGCTCCTCTCTGACGAGGAGCTCAGTATCGATGTGGCAGCTGACATATAGGAACCAGCAGCTCACGGCAGCCTGCTGGGCATGCGGGTGGGGGCAGCAACATCGGACAGCAGCAGCCATTCCTGGAGCCAACAGCTCTCATCCCAGCCACCCCTTGTCCCCGTGAGGAGCCCAGGAGCATCCATATGAGTGGTCAGTACTGGGACATTACACTGGAGCCCTCATAAATCGGGGAGGAAAAGGGTCTGGGTTCTGAGGACATACAGCTACAAGCAGGAACACATCTCTCTCCTCTGCAATGCAACGCGAGGTTTTGGCTGAATTTGGAAGTGACAAAACTGTGCGTAGCATTGCCTGAGAGGCTGCTTGCTGCCATGCTCAGGCTCCGACACACAGCACTCTGCATTACCTTCCTCCAGCTCCTGCCTGCAGGCTCCCATGTCCTGGGGCTCAGTTGTATCCTGGGGCTCAGCTGCTCCCTCCTGCAGCGTCGCAATGTTCTCTTCTTGCTTTTCTTTGGGAAATACAAAGGACAAGAATTGGACTCGTGGAACAGTTAGTGACAATAGTTAGGATTTAACTGTTGCAGATTGGCAGCAGAATTTTCGAGCGGAGCAAAGAAACCGCTCTTTTCTTTGGCCACATAAATTCCAATCCATCCTTTGTAACCGCCAGCTCAGATCTGTCGCTAACAATTACTCCAAGTCACTGATACCCACAGTTGCAGCTCAGGAGCTCTGAGCAGCACACACAACACATCCCGCTGTTCGTAAGGCTGCACATCAAGTAGAAACTTTTCTGCCCAAATACTAAATAAAAAGGCAGCACTGCACATTACCTCCGCATCGCTCCTCTCCATCACAGTCCCCATGTGCTACATCCTTCACCAACGAGTTCCCGCTTTCCTCCACATTTCCTTTTGCCAGCAGAGCGCCGGGCTGCGCACCTGCCTCCACGCAGGGCACCGTCCCCACGGCCCCGGTGATGCCATTGGTGATGCCGTCAGCCAGCGGCAGGCCCTCCTGGGGGGCCGCAGTCCCGTTGCACGCGGGCAGGCCGGGCACCGAGGGCACGTTCTCGCTCATGCTGAGCGCCCGGCGCTGGGCCGCGTGTGCGGGCAGCCGGCCCTGCTCAGCCCCGGCGGTGACAGCGCGGGGTTTGGCCGTGGCACCGCGGGGCCCAATCAGCGTCTCACCCAGCACGCGGGCTGCCCGGCCGCACGGTTAAATGCCCGCTGCCATTTACATAAACAAACAATATGAAGCAAGGCGGCTTTTGTGCTGGCGCGCAGAGCGGGGCTCTAACGTGTCAGCCGCGGTCACACACAGAGATTTTGTCTTCCCGCACAATGGCCCTTTGTGCCTTCCCCTGCAGCGGGAGCACCGACTGTTCTCGCCCCGTAATCCGCAGAGGGTGACCGCCCCGTCGCAGCCCCATAACCGGCTTAGCGCGGCCCCAGCTCTGCCCCGCGCAGCCCCGGTGCGCCGGAGCCACATTGGTACCATCGGCACGGAGCGACGGCACTGACGTCGCATCACATCGCATCACACCCCGTGGGATGCCCAGCAGCCGCTCCGTGGAAAGGCACCTGTGCAGAAATGCTCCCTGAAGGAATACAGAAGGGGAAGGCATGAGATAAATGTGCACGTAGGAGCTGCCGGCCGGACCTTCCAGCCAGACGGCGTGTGAGGGCTGCGCGAGCAGCCGGCCCTTTCCTGACCACAGCTGAACCCTGCCCTGCCGACCAGAGCCAGGTTTACGTAAGGACGTAATCTCCTGCTCTGAACGACTTTTTTGTATTCATACAATGCAACATTTCTGACATCTTTGGGCTCTGGGATTTGGAAATCCTCTTGTTGAGGTCAGACCTTGATTAAAAGCAGAGCCAAAGCCCTGTGACTGTTTTAGTTCAGCTGTGAGTTTGCATCTTTAACTCAACAACTTCCAATGGCGCTGTAAGTGGGGCTGGTGCGATTGAGTCCTAACATTGATCTTTTGTTTGAAAAAATGAGTCCAAGAAAAAAGGGTGCAGAGGGTGGGAAACTGCTGCAGGTGCCATTAAGACGTGTGCGTCACAGGCTGCGGAGCGGAGAGATTATTTCTGTTCTTCTGAGCTACTGGCGATAGCCCCAAACTAATCCAAAGGGCCCCTGAATGCCACTCCTCGTTGGCCAGGTCCCGTCCCCAGAGCTTCCCTCTGGTGGCCACGGCGCTGTAGAAGCCCTGAGACACAGCCTGGTGCCATCTATTGGTGGCACACTCCGTCCTCACCCAGAGGCACCGTTCCCAATTAGCACCTCGTGGTCATAGCACAATTTGCACGAATCTCTTCTGAACCACTTCCCGTGTGACCTTTAAAGCAGGACGTTTCCACTTCAGAAGTCCCTCCCCTCACATTTCGCAGGTAGCACTGTGAGTGCAGACAGCAGGAAGGCAAACATAGGAGAGCCTCATTATAGCCACAGCAACTCCATCTCAGCAATACTGAGCAGCCATTCCATGAGGTGTTTACAGGGCTCCTTGTGCTCTCCACAACTCATCGCCTGCTGCCCCATTTCTGCTCCAGTCACACAGCTTGGCTGTAGTGGGTGCTGCAGCCTTGGGCCAGGGCAAGGCAGTGCTGCTCCTGCCCTTGTTCCAGGAGCAGTGAGCCGAGGCCATCGGGCCTTCTTGACTGCTGCTGCAACTTAATGCCGCCCGGTCTGAAAGGCACAGAGCTGCACAACTGTGGATGTAATGGGGCTGTGCAGTAGGCACGAAGTTCCAGGTCTGTCTCACCTGAATTGTGGCTGGAATGGAATGGTACTGGCCAAAGGAAATTCCCTGCTTTGTGGATGTGCAAGGTGTGCTCACCACTTGCACCCCAGGTAACTGCACTCCGTAACCCCCTCGGTGCCATGCTTTGCACAGAAGCCTCTAAAGCAGCTGCACAGAACAGAAATACTGGGCGAAAGCAGAACTCACCTGGGCAGAAGCACACACAGAAGGCAGAAGAAGCACAGCCAACCCTGGAACGCGGGCAGAGATCAGCCACTGAAAAGAGAACTGCCTCCGAGCAGAACAGAACCAGGGGCAGGCAGAAACCCGAGGCTGAGACAGGGAAGTGAAGAAACCTCATGTACGCCCATGGCTTCCAGGGCCAGGTCTCCAGTCTGCAGGGGGAGAGCAGTTGCAGGGTAACACAGCTTCAAAGCCAGAATAGTTTTCCACCATAATCCGTGCAGAAGCCAGAACACATCTCACGGCTTTGGGAAAAAAAAAAAAAAAACACTTCAGCTACAGAAAGTACAGCCCGAGAGAGCCAAGCACAAACCCCACCCAAGGCAGGCATCCCATCTGGGCCCTGAGCTGCTGGTGACAACCAGCCTGCACAGGGGATGGGCTGGGGGCTGGGGGTCCCTTCCGAGCCAACCGGGCTGTGGTTCTGTGGCTCTCCCGCAGAGGGCGGTGGGCACGGCACAGCTGCTCAGGGCAGGGGCACAGCACAGCGCCGCGGGGCTCAGGGAGCGCTGGGATACCGCTCTCAGCCACGGGGTTTCGGTTTTCAGTGGTCCTATGAGGGGCCAGGGGTTGGACTCGATGGACTCCTTGTGGGTCCCTTCCAACTCGAGATGGTCTGTGGTTCTGTGATTCTCCTCGCACACCTGGGGCTGCCCTGAGCGCTGTCTGCTGCCGCTCGCACGGAGCAGTGCCGCTGCGAACGGCGCTCATTCCCTCGGCTCTGCAGTTTGCCCGTGCTCCTCCCCCCCAACCCCCGGCCCCGAGCCCGCTGCAGAGCTGTGATCGCCCACATCCTGTTTTTGATGCGTTGTGCAGCTCCTGGCCGCCAGAACACCGCGCTGTGGTCGCACGCTGTGCTGTAGCAACCAGAGCGCTCTGTCAACACTGCAGGATCAGCATCGCCTCCCTAAAGTCTTTTTAAGGCCTTTCTTAGGCCAGTCGGGTGCACGGGCACGCCGAGTCCCTCCACACTACCAGCAGGCACACATCAGCCAGCACAGTGAGTTACCCTCCCACACCGGGAGTCGCTGTTTGTGACCATAAACCTGCATTAACTCCCACCAAGATGCAGCCCCAGGAGCAAAGCTCACATCACATTTTGAACACCTTTTATGCAAAGGGAGGAGCAGGATGTGCAGCAATGCAACTGCCCTGCCCAGTGCCCGCAGCCCGCACCAAGGAGCGTGTGATGGCAATGCAAAGTGTGTTTCTGGGGAGCCGTGGGGGCAGAGGTGCCCCTGTTTTCCTGGAAGCCCAGAAAATAAACCATATATTTACTTACAAGTGAAAATGATGGTACCTGAGGAATTCCCAGACTGTTTCTTCACAACACTGTGCACCAAGGAGGGCTCTTAGCCCATTTGCAATCTGGTATTTCTGGTGTTTAATCTGGACACTGAGATGGACTTGGAAGGTGCATTGAAGATACGGCTTCCCCAGGCATCATTTAGTAAGGGTAAGCAAACAAATTAGCCAAGTCAGATGTCTTTCCACCAATAAATCAGGCATGTCACTTGGCAGGAGGTACAAAACGGGAATATTTGCTTCTCTACACTGCACAACCATGACTGAGTGTAATGTCCCTTTTTAAATGTGGAATCTCTTCTGGCCATTAAATCAACTGGATTCCCTGGCCACGGTGCCCATGGCTGCTGTCACTCGGACAGTTTTATGTCTGCCATCAGTGTCCACTTGGGAATGACCTCTACTTCTCCTCATTCTTTCAAGCACCTCTGTTGGCAAAGGGAAGCTGCGGCTCAGGACAACAAACCACGGGTTGAAACCTCTGTGTCTAGAAAGGAGCTCCAATGAGGAGAGCCATGGGGAGCCCTGGCCAGGGGTTGGTTGCACCACAGCACAGCCATCCCCGCTCATCCTCGTGGTGAACATCTGCCTCTGCACCATGCAGAGCTACGAGCTCAGTGAGCCTGAATGGTGCGGTCAGACCATGGCGTGCTGATGAGCATCTTCTCCAACCTGCTGAAATTCCAGTAAGCCAATCTGACCACAGCAACCTCAAGGGGTGATGGTGATGACACCTAGCACAGAAATGACCTGTCACTGGGTTGACACAGCACAGAAAATGTTCTTCGAGCAAGCCTGGTAGGAGTGGCACAAAAAAGTCCCATGGCTTCAGCAGGGCCCGAATTGCCACACTGCCAAGCTGTATCACAACACGGGGCACAGAGCACCACACTCCCTTGGCGCCCACTCCACTGGGATTCTCCCTTCAGTATCTCAGCATTGCCACCAGCCTGTTCTCCTCCCTCCCAAACTCACAGATGACAGAATCATGGAATGGGTTATGTTGGAAGGGACTTCTGCCCAGCACTGCTGCTGCTCTCCAGCACACTCGCCCTACACTCACCGCCAGGCATCCCACCCCAGCACATCCCTCTTGTATCAGCACCAATGCCTTCTGCCCTGCACAAGCCAGCAGCACAGCAGCTCTCCTCCATCATCAGCGTGCAGTTCTGCAGCACAGGCTGGGCGGAGGGCTCTGCTGCGTGACCCAGGACATTTGTGCTGCACATCTCCTGCAGTAAGGGAGGTTTGGCTGAGCTGTGCCCCCGGGCAGCAGCACTGTCCGTCCCAGCACCACCTCTGGGACCTACCCTGCACGAGCTCTGGGCTCTGCCCTGCTCCTGGCCACCAGCTTAATAGAAGCTCTTGCTTTATTGAAGATCTCTGAAGACTGACTTTGGTAACAGAAAATAAATAGTTAGAAAATTTGCACTTGATTAAAACCCATCATTAACACTAAATATGCTGAGGGAGTCGTTCACAGTTCTTCACCTCTTGGAGCTAGCCATTTTTTATGTTAATGAAGAAGTCCACGATTCACTCCGATTAAAAATTAAAATAATTAATAACTCAGAGCATTTTAAATACCATCAGTCCTGCTGTAAGGCCGTGTGGATAAGGAACAAACGCAGCCCCGTGCTGCTCCACCTGCCCCTGGGGAACGCGGTGTCACACCCGGCTTTCCTCCTCCTCCAGCGCCCGGTGAAGGCCTGGAATGAATTTCAGGAGCTGCTTTCGAACGCTCGATCTCCTGCTCTTCCTCGGGAGCGTCCCGAAGCTGCTGGAGCTGCCGCCACTCTCCCACAGCGGGGACATGGAGCCGCTGCTGGCCAGGCTGATGCTGCGGTGCCTGCGCAGGGAGCACCTCCCGGCCGTGCCATCGCCATCCCTGGGTAGGAAGCAGTCGTCGTCCACGCTGGACTGGCGGCTCAGGCTCTCTGCCGCGGAGTCGTCGAAGGCACCGCTCTGGTAGAAGCTGTCCTCGCTGTCCAGAGTCATGGAGCTCAGGCAGCTCCGGGAGCTGCTCTCGCTGGAGAAGCGGGTCTTGGTCGGAGAGAGTGGTCCTGGCATGCAGTCCCCAGATAAACTGGCCTCTTCCAGCTCCAGCAGAGCGTTGTCATTCACCTCTCCTGGAAGCAGAGGTCAAGGAGGAGCGTTATTCAACGGCATCAGTGATCTTCTGCAAGCAGATGCAGCCTACGGCTCTGCAGAGCTGCCTAGATCTGCTGCAGGGCCGTCAGCCTGGCTCCGCTTCTCCACCCAGCCAGGGCCACCAGCTGTGCTTTCGTTCTGGCCCAGTCTCCTGCCCTTCCATCCCACCGTGGGGCTGGGCAGCATCTCACCCACACCACATCTCACCCCACGTTTCCAGCTATACAGAACTCTCTACTGCTGCCTTGCCTCAAAATGCAGAAGCGAATTTTCTCCCCAGGCAACACAGAAGAGAGGAGAGCTTTGTTTGTTTGTAAAGTCCAGTTAAAAACAGAGAACAGAAAAGAAGCTTTCCAACCCACATGAACTCCACTCCTAGAACTCATGCATCAGCCCAGCACCCAAATTCTTCAGACACTGATAAAAAACCTCCCCAGGGGTCAGCCCGTGCCTTCAGTAAGATGGAAAAAAAGAAAGCAGATGGAAACCAGGTTAGAGGAGTGGCTGGTGCTGCTCAGCCCCAGCTTCCCCCACAGGTCTCAGCAGCGCTGCGGTTTCCCACCTGGAAACGGAGACTCACCATGCAGCAAACGCTGTTCCTGTAAGTGCAGGGAGCGCAACTCCACCCACTTCTGCTGCAGAGTTTGCTGCGAAGGATTAAAAAAGCTGACTGTCATTCACACTTTCACAAAGTTACAAAACACTTCAAATAAAGCAGGTTCCCAGAGAGCACTCTTTGTCTACAGGATGCGGAGGTGTGCCTTCTTTCTGCACAACACAGCATTCCTGGGGCTCAGCAAGCCTCCTCCAGCAAGCTGCACAGCTTCCCTGGGCAAAGTGCTTTAGCTGAGGCGCTGTCTGTGTGAGATGTGCAAAAGCAGAAGGCTGAAATCTGGACTGCAGGCAGCCGTACTCAGATGGCCTTTCACTGAGCCACTGCGCAGCCTGCAAATGCTGACACCCCACCCTCCCAGCGAGCAGCATTTTGTTATTTCCTCTGTTGCAGGTCAGCCATTGATCTAACAAATAACTGCTGCACTGGTTAAGAAGCAGCCAAGTGAGTGCCTGCTGGGTCCACAAGAAAGCACCGCACACTTCCTTGGCAACCTGCATGAGCACACGACTGGGCAGTCTGGCGAGTTACATGGCTATCCATGCAGAGTGCCCAAGTAAAGCTTGCGTGGACAATATTGCTGTTCCTTGCACATTTTTCTATGCTCCACATTCCAGCAACACCAATCAAAACACCACAGCTTTGGGGTGAGGCACCAGAACGGCAGCAGCCTTGGGGCTGTTCACCATCCCTCAGCCCCGCCAAAAGCACAGCCACATGGCAGGTTGGTTTCTCCCATCCCATCAGACCTCACCGGCAGTCTGCCTGGTGCTTGGTGGCATGGCACAGCAATGATGCTGCACAGCCCTGTGCTGTGCATCAGGCAGGAGTGCCGACACAACAGTGAAAGCTCTCCTTGCAGAGGCTTGGCACTTTTGGGAAACCACTGCTATCTGAACAAGAAAGCTGAGTGTTTCACAGCAGCTGCTGTCTTCCTGAGTTCTCTGAACCATACTGGGAAGGGCAGCCACAGCACTGCTCACACAGGCATTGTCCCCAGATGCACACAGATGGCAAATCCCATCCCTGCTGCAAAGTTCTGGCAAGCCTGAACATTTATCATGAGGCTTATTCCAGCTAGATCAGTATCCAGTTTGAAGTACCCCATTCCTGCAGGGAGGGCCTTGGCTCAGTGCTGCCATAAGAAAAACCTCTTCGTCAGGTAAAGAATACTCCAAAGTGTCTACACATCATGCTTTGACATTCTCCAAATGCTGGCCCAGCTTACTGTTCACTTACAGCACTCATCAATTCTCAGTCTGACTAAGTTTAAGAAGAGGTCAAAGTTATCTGAAGAGGAGGTCAAAATTATCAAAATGATTTTTTGATTATTTTTTCATCATTTGACATAATGACAAACAAGCCTACGACATGCGGTCAGCATTATTTCTTCCCTGCATCAGGCAGCGAAAAAGCTGGAGAAGCAAGACAAGCACTTGGATGCCTTGGCAAGACAAGCACTTGGATGCTTTCAGAAAATGCCCAGGAGCTCACAAAGACGCTTTGCAGCCACAGAGTTGGAGACAGGTGGGTCCCTGGGATGTGATGGGGAACCAGGTCCCCACGGTTGTGGCATGACAGCCTCATGTGCAGGCTGGTGCTGCGGCCGGAGCGATGCCGCAGTGCGCTCAGTGAGGTGGTGCTGACATCACCCCCACACACAGCAGTGGCACCCAGCCCCTGCAGCATCCATCAGGGAGGCAGTAGGGCTGGCAGTACAAGCACTGGGGACACATGGCCCTCCAGCCCCCACTGCACCCCATGGCCACCCCCACAAACAGCGGACCCACAGCAGCACTCTGCGTTTCACAGCAGCTCGGTGGTTCACCGCGTTACCTTCAGCAGCTGCAGCTTGGTCTCCAGCTCCATCTTCCTCAGGAACAGGGCCCCGTTGACAGTCTCCAGCCTGGAAAGAAGAGGGGCTTTGTGTACCAGCATGGGGGAGCGATGCCCTACAGCAGCACATGGTGCCATGGGGTCCTCAGGGAAGGGATGCACATGGGACGGAGGGTGCCCTGATGTGCCATCACCTCCCCTCAACAGATGGATTCAGCAGCTGCTGCGGGATGAGCAAAGTCACAGCGTGGGCAAGAGATGCACATCACAGAGCTCCGTGTCTGGGAGTGTGGCGCTGCTGCTTAGCACAAGAAGGTTCGATGGTTTCCAGCAGAACAGTGTCAGACTCAAAGCACTGTGAAGGGCAGATGCCTACCTTAAATAGTTCCCTGAAGACTTTATCAAGTCTACAATTTGCTTGTGACTAAAACCATCGGTGTTCACTCCGTTGACATTGGCAAGAATATCACCTGTAGAGATAAGCAGAAGCTACAATGAGCATCTTCAGCATACACATCCCTACCACATTCACATTCTCAAAAAAAACAAAACTAACATGGAGAAAAGCAACTAGGGCCACCTACAGATAAGAAAGAAAACAAATCATTACCAATTTGAAGGCCAGAAAAATGAGCAGGACTTTCCTCTTGAATTTTGCAGACACAAGTGCATACCTCCACGGAGTAATCGGTTTGGTTTGGAAACCTAATGGTCTGTAAATAGCAAAGAAAAAGTGCTGCTGATATTGAAGACATGACTACAAGTAATATTCAAAATACTGTCATTTGATCTATTTTCATTTCACACCCTTTTTTTAAAATGAGAAGGCTGTATTGAGCAGATTGTATTATCATAACTCTTGGTAGACTCCATTGTCCTCTTATCAACTTTGACATTCGTTTCAAAAAATGTTAAACTGAGAGATATGACCTTAGCATCTTGCAATGACAGGAAATGTATTTTGGGTTGCATGCAAATATCAGTATTCAGCCACATCCTCTGCCAAGAGGATGTTTAAGACTGAAACTGAAGTTCCTGAAAACCTACGACAGTCAACCTACCTTACATACGTCATGACAGATTCCCAAATTCCTCAGTCAACACTGAACAGAGATGAATTCTATCACGAGTTCAGAGTTTATTAGAGTAAATCACATCAATGCGGTGATTTCAGCCTTAAAACCAATGTGGTGATTTCAGCCTTAAAACCATCAGCAAAACTTTCAGCTAAACTAAGAACACCAAATGATGTGATGCCCCGTCCATCCCTGGAGGTGTTCAAGGCCAGGTTGGATGGGGTCCTGGGCTGCTATGAAATGTGGAGGTTGGTGGCCCTGCATGTGGGGGGGTTGGAGCTTCATGATCCTTGAGGTCCCTTCCAACCCGGGTCATACTGTGATTCTGTGCTGAGGGTGGTGAAGGATATACCACTGCGTAATTGGGGCAGTAGGATGTGTCTGTCTTTCTGTTTGGACCACGTTGAGTGGCCCAGAGAAGCAGGACAAGATTCACGCTTATCTGAGATGTCTGCCCACCAGCTCAGCATCTCCACCAGAGCCCCCAGAGAGGCAGATGTCCCCAGCGACTGACTGGTGGCCCTAAGATCTCCATTTCTGACCAGGAGGATGGGATTCCCTCAGCACACACCTTCCTCTCTTGTACCAATACCAGTACATGCAGCACACAAGAGTCCCTGCGTTCAGCCATCGCTGTAGCTCTGAGGAGCTCCTTGCAGATGGCAGACCTAGAATTTCACATCCTCGTATTCTGGTTTGCCTACGTAGCAATAATGAAACTGCAACTTCTAAATAATGGCTCATGCTTGGTACCAACTGACACTGTCATTTCACAGCCTAGACTTTCTAGTGAAATGCTCACACTGAATGTACGTTCAGGAAGAAATACGCCAAGAATAATTATTTTTAATCAGAATGTCACATATAATGAAAATCTGCCCTGGCAATTTATACAAAAGCCTGATAATTGACTCAATTATCTTCCCTTCTGAAAGCTCTCTGAAAGCATTCCTGAGCCGAACACTTACACAACCATTAGTCACAGAATCAACTCTGAACAAGCTGGGCTTTCCCCAGAGCACTCTTTCACCAAAGCTAGCACGTCCCTCTGTGCACCGACGCAGGCATGGCAGTGCCAGGCCATTTCAGACAGCAGGCACAAGGGCTTTCTAGAAAAAGGAGAGGATTTTGATCTCTCTCTTTTTATACAAAAATATTTCCATGTGGCATTCTCTGAAAACACGACTGCCTAAGGAGGAAAGCAGGTGTTACCATTGCCCACTTTGTATCTGAGCTGTCTCCTATGGTCAGCACTCTGACTTGCCATGGGACCAGGCTCTCACCTGTGACCTATGAGAACTCCTCAGAAGCACATCCCATTTCACAAAGGACTCACAGGTGTCTTTCTCTACCCCATCCTATGTTAATCTAGTTTGGAGGATGTGATGCTGAAGATTTTGCATAGTATTTTATCTTTAAATGAATCAATTTGTCACGTAAGTCTTACCTGGATTTCAAACCCAAATGTCTGTTTATCTTCTTTGAATATAGAAATGAAGTGTCTGCAGGAAAAACACTCAAGATTACCCAGGTTGTACAGCAGGGAAAGGCTGTGCTGCAGAGGGCGGTGGGCACAGCACAGCTCCCAGGACAGCAGGCACAGCCCCGAGCTGCTGGAGCTCAGGGAGAGCTGGGACACCAACCTCAGACTTTGGGTTGAAGTGGGGCTGTGTGGGGCTCGCTGCTCCTTGTGGGTCCCTTCCAACTGGGGTGTCTTATCTTTCTATGACCCCATTCCTGAGCCCCTCCACCCTGCTTCCCCCACGAGTCCATCCCACCCAGGGCTGCACTGTGAGCACAGCTGGCGGGGCATCGCCATACCTCTGTGGCCGGGAGCAGTCCCCCAGGGAGCTGGATCTGGTCAGAGCGAGCTGCAAGCAGAAAGGGGAAAGGAAAAGGGTCAGTGGGGTCACAGCTCCTCGGGGCTCCCCGCGGCCTGCAGGAAGCTGCTGCTGGAGGAATGCCGCCGTGCTGCTGTTAGGTTGGAAATCAGTCCCTCAAATAGAGCATTTTTCCAAATCTTTTAAACACGACATTCAGCACTACCAAGATAGGAACACCACGGAGAAAAAGCAAAATCATGGGTGCTCTCAGCACGTGGTAATATTGATCCAGTTGTTCACATCCAGAAAACATCAAGGGATGTTTCTCCCCAGGGGACTGCACAGCATCACTGCCCATCAGCTTCCTGCTGTCCCGGCCTTCCTGCAGCAAGCTAAGAATGGGGAGCTGAGTCACCGCCAGCCGATACTTGGCAATAACATTTTGTGCAGGGGTGACAGTGTGACCCCTGCCAGTCGGCTGTCAGCTCTCAGACATCGCTCCCAAGGAAGACGTGAGCACAGCAGGACGTGGCTGGGGAGCACAGCAGCACACACCGGAGGGGTTTGAGGCAGGAGGGGCTGCACAGGGAGCTGAGGGCTGCTGTGCTCACATCAGTGAGTGCAAGAGAAAAATTAGTGATGAAACCCCAGAAAGATATCTGACGGGAACAGTGCCTGGAGTAGGGAACTCTTTACACAAACTGCTGGAGGTGCAGCTTCTCAGGAGGGCAGAAATTGGGAGGACAAAATGCACAGCTGCTAAAGAGGAATGCTGAGTTCCGTAGGGCATCACAGGAGGACCTCCTGCTGCACTTCTGCATTCAGCACTAAAGCAGGGAGGCTGCAAAACTGTATAAGCCAGGGATTTCCAGTCAACATTTCCACTAACACTGTAACTATCATCTATACTGTACACAAATCACACTTTTGTTATGCTGAGACCTCAACTTTCTTTCACACCTTTCCCCTAAAAAATCTGTAGGTATTCATAACTTCAACACCCATCAAAGAAGGCAGAAAGCGGACACACACATACACACACCACAAAGCTGCAGGCAGCTCTCAGCAGCTGCTAGTGATGGTCAAATAGCATTTCCAAGCTGATGCACGGCCATGGCAACAAGCACCCAGCATCCCTGCTTCAGGCAAGGCAGCCTTGTGCCTACAGAGGCCTGAGAAAAGCCAGGATCAGCACTTAAACATCCATGCTTTCCATAAACATGAGCCAAAAATAAGGAATTACACCACCTAAAATTGTACAGTTGATATATTAAAACGTCCTAGGCTTCAATACTGCAAAGCCAGGCCAATGTGCAACCACCAACACAACCTCCATTTTGTGAACCTGTGTTTAACTGGAGAGAGAAGCAGGGGGAAGCAAGGGGTGCCATGCAGAAACGCATTTGGAGTTCTTTGCTAACACACACAGACACATCACGGCCGTTATTGCTCATTTATCTGCACCAGGACCACAAAGTGCTGCTCTATCACTGCTGCTGGTGGCTGCATCAATGCAGCGTGCACAGAGCTTGTCTGCCTCTGGCTGTTCTTTACACCCCCAGCATTGTATGGGAGGAATGTTGCTGCACAAAGCAGAGCCCTCAGTGCTTGGACATTATGTGCCAGTCTTCCGATAACACTTCAAGATTATAATGCGTTTCAAGCACTTTCAATTCAGGCTTATTCACACAGAACAAACAGGTGAGCTACAATTGCTCAGCAGGCAATTTACAGCAGCAGCAAACGGCAGTTTTGTCAGCCTCCTGTTGCAAATAACAGAAATTTGCTGTTTCGTGTGAAAACAGAGCTTATAAACAGGAGGGAGACTGACTTCGTACCTGGGCAGATAGTGACAGGACAAGGGGAGTATTTTTGAACTAGAAGAGGAGATATAGGTCAGACATGAGGAGGAGGGGGGCAGTGAGGCTGTGGCACTGCCCAGAGCTGAGGTGCCCCATCCCTGGAGGTGCCCCAGGCCGTGGATGGGCCCTGGGCAGCCTGAGCTGGGGGGCAGCCAGCCCACGGCAGGGCTGGGGCTGAGGGGTCCCTTCCAGCCCAACCACGCTGTGGTTTTGTGATTGATTCTATGAAAAGCAGAGCGACAGGGACAGCCAAAGTAGCAACAACACTTGTTGCTACACCCCAAAGTTTGGAAGAAAACAACCCACGATAGGTGCTTCCTGCCAAGGATGCAGAGCAAAGCCCAGCCAGACCACCATGCTGACGCACGCCCAAGTTTAGGGGAACGCCGTGCAGCAGGATGCTCCTCTGTGCCTCACAGCTGGAACGAAGAGCCGCAGCCGTGCAGGATCCCAGCTGCAGGAGCTCTGCTGACCCCCGGCACTCCCGCGCAGTCTCCTCCCACACCTCCCGTCGGCAGTGCTCCCACACGACAGCTGCTGGAAGGAGCCCGTTGCGACCCAAGCTCGCTCTCTGCCCGCGGTGCCCCGCAGGCTGGAGGTGCCCTACCTGCTTGCGGCTCCTCGGCAGCGTCCCCACCGTGCTGACCAGCTGCTGCAGCCGCCTGCTGTCCATCTGCACGCCCCGCTCCCCGCCGCCCGAGCGCTGGCTGTGCTGGGCGAGCCGCCGCAGGGACATGGTGCTGGGAGGCAGTGCTCAGTGCGGCATGGCAAAGCGCGGCAGTTTGGGCACGCTTCTCCCCTCTGAGCAATCAGAAAGTATGAAAACGGAAAGCGGGCCATGTGACTTGTGGTTTAGGTGCACATTACATAAATCTCTTCTTGCAGCTCACCAGGGCCGCTCCGTGTGTTTGTGCTCATGCGGGAGTTAAGAACCAGGCTTGGCAGCTACAGAAATCTGCTTAATTTTTCCGTCCCTGCACACAACAACGATTCTTACTGAACAGATCCCACTTGCTGTAATAACGTGTCCTTAAAGAACTGTTTGCTTTAGACACTTGCCCGAGCTCAGCTTGTTCATTCTTTCACTTGCTCGGCCTCCCTTGCTTTGCTCAGATTTCCTTTTGGCAAAGGCAGGAAAGTAATGCTTTCTTTGGACAACAGCATCAGCGCATGATTTTCCAGCCACAGGGAGGGAAGCAAAAACTGAAGGCGGCGGCCTGAAAGTAGGAGCTGAAACCAGCGCTCTGCCCTTGCTCTGCAATACCATTAGCTGAGCACTGGTGCGGAGCAGTGACTCACCCAGCAGATGAGCTTTGTGAGCAGTGGCAGTGTGAGTGCAGTGAGGATGGGGACATCAGGTGCTGTCCCAGCCTGCAGGGCTGAGCTCCTGAGCTCCTGAGAGCAGTGCCGGGGTGACGGGGATATGCCCGCTCCACGTGCCCTCAGAATGCTGCCACAACAGGTGCCCACATGGCAGCACTGCCACCTGCAGCCAGCTGGGACAGTGCCTGGGCACTGGGCACAGTGCAGTGTGGTCACTTTAAAATCAAGTCACACGGGGCTCCTTTCTTTGAAAGCACATCTGGGAGGACCCGTAACTGTGACAGAACTGGCGCTGCTTTGCTTTCTCCCTCCTGCAGAGGTGCAGCACGGGCTGGCACAGCATCTCCTGCACTGTGTGGTTGCTGTGCTTCTGGACACGGCTGGGTGTCCGGCTGTGGCTCTGAGCATCTGCACACACACAGCAGGAAGGTTTTTAAGGTCTGTGAAATAAGCAGTATGAGTTCTTAAAATACATATGATTTAAAGAAACCCATGCCTGCTCTTATACTGGAAACAAGGCCATTTTTGGACTGCAGAGCACTGTAAATCACATCAGGATCTGAGCAGAAGCACCAGATAAGTAAAACCTTGAGAGCAGTGGCCATCCAGACTAAGAGATAAGCAAAATCCATCTCCTAGCACAGCGATTTTCAGCGATGTTTTTTGTTTTGCTTTTCCTTCTAGCACAGCTGATTTAAATCACATCTCTGCAGTACACTAGTTTTCCTCCCCTCGTTTGGCAGACTCTTGCCATGTCAGCACACAGGGAGGAGCTGCCATGGCTTTCACCCTGCACTGCCAGAGCTCAGCACACACCGGTCACAGCATGAGATCACTGCTGGCTGCTCCCAGGGCAGCACCAGCCACAGGCAGCTTCACCCCCTGGGGCTTCCTCCATGCCAGCCAGGCAACCCCCAGAGTGCCTGCACACACATTTCACTCTCCCTGGACTCACCCTTTGGTTAAGGTCTCTTTTTATTTTTTAATCTCGTGTTGCCTCATCTTACCTTCTTATTTCACATCGAATTCCAAATAATTTCTGGAGCGATGTCCAGAGGTAGGGCCACGAAGATGGTCAGAGGGCTGGAGCACCTCTCCTGTGATGAAAGGTTGAGAGAGGTGGGATTGCTCAGGTAGATAGTGATAGGACAAGGGAGGATGGATTTAAACTGGAAGAGTGGAGGTTTCAGATGCTAGGAAGAAATTGTTCACTCAGGGTGGTAAGGCACTGGCACTGCTGCTCAGAGAGGTTTCATGCCCCATCCCTGGAGGCGTTCCAGCCAGGCTGGATGGGTTTCTGGGCAGGCTGATCCGTGGCCTGGCAGCCCTGCCCACGGCAAGGAGGTTAGAACTAAGTGGTCTTTGAGGTCCCTTCCAACCCAAGCCATTCTATGATTCTACGATGCAAATTACTTCTTAAGAAGGATAGCAAATAGGATACTACAAGCTATTAAAAAATGCTATGTTGCTATAGCAGTCTTCAAAACCATTCAGGGCTAGAAAGGAAGTCAAAAACAACTTAAGGAAGGAGCCAAGCAGCCCAGTTCTGCAGACCAAGCAGACCTGGCTCACTGCCCTGAGGTGACAGGGAAGGACAGTGGGGCACTGAAGGTGTTTCCTGACCACAAGGTGTGCAGCCATCTCCCAGCTTGGCCTCCTGGAACAAATGCCTGGGCTTCTGCAGCTCAGTGGTGCCCATATCCTGGTCCTGGGGGGGGCTTTCATGTCAGCCCCCGGAGCTGAGGCTATCAGCACATCACAGCGCTTGTGTCCTGGCACCAAAAATCCAGGCTATCAAAGGATGGATACAACCCAGATTTTGCCAGCAATATAGGTAATACAGGAGGCAGAAAAACAGCGTATTTCACTTTTTAGAATGAGCAGACAGTACTTTGGGATACAACAGTAAACAACGGGATTTTTACTTTTCCTGTGTATAAATCCCAATTCCTTGATAGGAATGATCTGCAACGCCTCAGGGGTTACCCCCCACCTGACACTGGATGTCTTGTGAAGGACGTTGCCTGCCTGTACCTCACTGGGGATCCTGAGGAATGTCATTTCTTTTTTCAGCCAACAGCTGAGTTACCATTAGTACTATTAGATATATCCAATTTAAAATATGGCCACGGAAACTTCTTTATGTTTGATGGGTCTGTACAAAGAAGGAAAGAGGGGAAGGAAAGAGGGGAAGGAAAGCAGTTTGTGATGGGAGGAAGCTCTTCCTTTTTTTCAGAGATGTACCTCAGAGATGACAGCAGTGCCCAGAGCAGGCTGAGTAATGCGGGGATGCAGTGACTCAAAGCCTCTTCCTCCTTTCCTGCCCACCACCATCACCACACCGAGTAGCTCTGAAAACAAACAAAGTGCATTTCAGTTCCTCAGGCAACCCTTTTCTACTTTTCCGAAACCGAGTGACACATCTCCAAACAAGCTGAGAAGAGAAATTAAATCTCCCATCAGATCAGGGCTCTGTGGGAACCACACCACCGGCCCCATCGCCCTCTCCATGGGGACACGGACACACACACGTGCCCACATGGCCATCACAGCATGGCCAGGCCCAGCGTGGCACCCGGTGGCCCAGGGCAGAGCACACAGGGCAGCCCACTGTGGTCACACCATGCTGGGGAGGCCGGCCAGGACAGGACAGGCAGCATCACATCCCCGCCAGAGCACATCCCTGTGCTGCACCACCCCAAAGAGCCTCTCTTGGTATTTTTAGAAGCTTTTGTATTTTTGCACTTGTACATGCATATAGAAAAGCCACAAAAGCCATTTTGTTTATGTCCTCATCCTTTGTGCCACCAGATTTTCCACTTGACAAGCAGCTGGCAAGCTGTGCAATGACTCAGAGCAACGGTCTGCAAACCCAAACGTGCATCAGCCCCTCTGCCTCTGCCCTGCTCTGCTGAGCTGTCTCATGGGCTCCTCTCCACTTCCTAACCAGTAATAAAGATCTTCATAAAACAGGGCTCATTTTCAAGATATCTTCAAAAACAGCCCCCATGCTGAGGGTTGAAATTGTCCTGGAGTGCCACATTCCTCACCTCAGCTACCATGATTTGACATGTAATTTTTGAGTATTTGCAAAGTGTAAGATGATGATCATGAGCACAGCCAGTAAGTTTCCAGCAGCTCTCATTTAACTTCCCAATGAAATCAGAAAGGTGTTTTACAATGGATGCAGCTTCAGCAATCCAGAAGTACATGAAGTATCTGCATGATTTGCTCCATCTGACTGTATCTCACTGTTGCAATAAACATCTGAGCATGTCAGGATTTCACAATGGCTTTGCTCTGTGCACTGTTCAGTATCGCAGAATCACAGCATGGCCTGGGTTGCAAAGGACTCATCCAGTTCCAACCCCCTGCTATGTGCAGGTTGCCAACCAGCAGCCCAGGCTGCCCAGAGCCACATCCAGCCTGGCCTTGAACGCCTGCAGGGATGGGGCATCCACAGCCTCCTTGGGCAACCTATTCCAGCGCTTTCAGTATGTGAGAGTGGGTTTCACTGGAGCCCTCCCCGTCGTGTTCCAGGAGCAGGACATGGGTCCGGAGCTGCGGCTCCTGCCGCGCTGCTTCCCGAGACCGCCTGGCAGATGCCGGCAGCCTCCTCAGCCCTGCACTGCCGCTCCCTGCCACGCAGCGCCGAGCAGCCGCAGCTGCAGCGGTCTGTTCGTCCACGAGAGGGCCCGAGAAGTCAGCGCACCTACGGTTACCCCGCAGTGACTTCCTTCCTGCTCCACTGGAAACCAATTTCTGAACAGCAAAGAGAGCTGCTGCAGATTTGGCAGCGCTACGGAACCGGAGTGCTTCTCAGGAGCGCGCTGCTCTACCTCTGGAGGCAGCCGGAGCTGCAGCAGACACGGCCGGCACTCAGCGGCTTGAGCAGGCTTTCCTGTGGGCTGCAGCCTTCCTTCCCTCGAGCTACAACCTTCCTTCCCTCCGGCTGCCAGCCGTGCCGCCCGGCACAGGGCACCCATCCCGCAGGAGCTCTGTGCTAAGGGTGCGCGGTGCGGGAGAAGCGTGTTGGCAGAACGTCTCAGCAGCTCTGGAACATGAGTTTATGAAACGATTGCAAGCACACTTTAAGCCCCCTACCAAGCTTTGGAAGGCTGTTTGTAAAGAAAAATGTTACAAAGATATTTAAAGGGGAAAGAAACCGAAAACCAGCAGACAACAAAAGAAACAGTATCTTTCAATTTCTGTTACGTGCACTTCCAGCCCAGCACTTCCACTGGGATGCCAGATTCTACACTCAAGATGGTATTAATGCCAGCAATATCTGAAGTACATTCTTTAATATTAAATGACAGAACCTTAACATGTGATGCACCATTTCCAGTCTCCCAGGAAGGGCAGCCCCCAGCCCAAGGCATCAGGTGCAATGTCCTCTGCCCGCCCGCTGCAGGCAGGGTGCAGCACTGCAGCTGCACTGCTACTGAACAGCAAAGATGCAATGGGACACAATGACAGAGGACAACGCTGCAGCCTACTGATGGGGGGTGGTTTGACCTTTGGTTATTTGCGTGTTTTGCATTTTTCGTCCCTTCAATTTCTTTATGGGCTGCCCGCACAGCTCTCCTGCACTCACATACATCCTGAATTCCCACAGCCTGTTCTGGCCCAGGAAAGAACCAAACAGGCTGCTTTGGCTTCCAGCAGCCCCAGCTGTTTGCAAGCAGACCCGTGCTATCCCATGGCTGTGAGCCCAGCACTGCAGCCACTGCCTGTGGGAGCTCAGCAGGCACTATGGCACACAATGCTCCTGCATGCACGCTCCGTGCACACAATGGCACAGGTGTGCACACTGCCCTCCTAGAACCGCCACTGACATCTTCACACTGCAACAGCACTTTCCATTACAAACCAAAGCCTTTACGTACCACACGCCGTGTCACAGCAATGTTGAGTTTACCACTGCTCTGTGTTCAGATCACTGTGACTGAAACACCAGCTGCAGATCTCCAAGGGGAGCTGAATGGAAAAGAACAGCAGTTAGCATCCCAGCATGGCCCATTGCCAGGGCTCAGCACTAACCCAGCTCTGGAATGCTTAGGAAGTGGTGGGAATACCCCCAGGAGCAGACTGTGCCACATGCCACCGTGGTCCCCCACCTCCCAGATCCAGGGCCATGCCCACACTCCTTACCAGGCAGAAGGAAGGCAGGAGGCATCTCAGCAGCACATAGCCCTGTACCCTGGGGAGCACAGAGCTGGCACCTCAACACCAGTGTGCAGTGGTGAATGCAGCACCATTGGCTGGCCTGGACACAAGCATACGGAACATCAGCCTGGGCTCCTCTGGACCCGAAGAGCACCGAGTGTCCCTGAGCACCTCCACTTCCCAGCATCCTACTGACGTGCCAGCAGGTGTTGGGCTCTCCAAGGGAGCAGCATGTGCTGGTGAGCACCATGCACCATGCGCACACAGCACACCTCCTAGCAGCACTGTGCCCGCAGCCAGAGCATCCCTGAGGCAGGCTGCTCCCAAAGCACAGCAGCACACTTACACGAGCTCCCTGCAGCACCTGCAGAAGGACAGAACTCACAAGCAACTGCCAGTAACACGGTGCTGACTGCAAGAGAACATCTCAATATGGTTTTGTAGCAGAGGACTTTGTGCCAGCGTGTCTTTAAATTGAGCACAGCCCAACTTAAATTCCCAGGTTATGACTCTCTGGCCAGGGCTCTGCCACCTGCACAGCACAGGGATTCTCCCTTATGGTCAGAGGGAGCTTTCTGGGCTCCAGCGTGTGCCCGGCGCCCCTCGTCCTGGTGCTGGGCACTGCACAACAGAGCCCAGCCCCATCCCCTGCCCTTCAGCTGTGGGTCAGCACTGCTCAGAGCCCACAGCCTTCTCTCCTTTGGGCACACAGCCCCAGGGCTGCCTATGGCCGCCTCAGCCCTCCCCGCTGCCCTCCCAGCACAGACAACAAACAGAGCTCTGCACTTCATGGCAACACAGCAGCATAGTGTGCTCAGTTTATTAAAATCTTCCCAACCTTTCCGAGAGTATATTGGTCTGTAAAATACGCATACAAAATACAGCATCTCGACTAATTATTTACATCCAGCAGCAACTTTAGCAACAGTTTTAAAAAGAACTTGCTGCAGTGTACACAAGATTGGGTATCTCACAAGGTGCAGATTGAATTTCATCGCTAGGTTCTAAAGTATCGCAGCACTTCCAGATAAAGCATGAATGCTTCTGGATAGAACAGACAACTCAAGCTGGTTTTTGAGGTTGACAAAATGCTACACATTTCTCTTTGGGGACTGAAAGAACCACAGCAGATTTAGACACAAATGTGATAGCTACATTCAAAATACATTCGGTCTATTGATGCCAAAAATACATCCGGAGCCTTTGGTTACAGCTTATTGCACATCGTATGTCCTGCAGAAATGCACCGGACCTCTGACTGCTTTCCTCCCCCGTGTGCCCCAAAAAGGTTGTGGGCACGCAGAGCGGTGCCTCCCCAGTTCCCAACAGACAGAAGTGGTGTGTGATGGGATTTGCTATGGGGTTATGTGAGGGAATGAGTCCGGTGGAGTGCAAATGACCGTAAAAACAGCAAAGTGCAGAAGAGATTACAGTTTGAGTTTCTCGTGGGGTATTTCATGGGGGAAGACTTAAGGAGACAGAAAATAAATGAGGTGCTAGAGAAAATGTTAATTAACTTTCCCTTTCAGTTCATGTTCTGCACACGGCATTGTAGGTTTTTACTACTAGGAAGCTTAAAAAAATGTAAAGTAATTCCCCCAGGTGAGAATAATGGCTTAAATGGGCTGGGAGGGCTGCGTGATGAGCAGCATCCAGCATCCCCAGGGCTGAAACATCCCATGAGCTGAAGAGTCTGCACTTTAAGTGCAGATTAGCAACAGAGCTTGTAACCCCTCTCTTAAGAAGCCCATGGCTCCCTAAGGAGCAAAGAAGTAACTGAGTATAACCTCTGTTCTTAAACAGAGTGTTTACATGGAGGGAAAGGGTGACAAGACAAACGTTTTGTTGTGTTTTTAAAGGAAAGGTACAGCTTGCAAACATTTTAAAGCCTCATACAGCAACATCGGCCACCTGGCTCCCTTATGTTTACCTGCAGTTCGTGAAGGTGTATATTCACCTCTCAACAAAAGGCAAAAAAAAAACACTGCAAAAAAATACTGAGCTAAGGGAAAAGCAGGGAAAGCAGAATGATCCTTGTGGGAACCTCGCAGTGCCCCTCACAAGGAACCAAAGCAGTAAGGAGAAATGACTCTCAGCCCACTGCTATCAGTTTCAGATCAATTGTTCTACAGTTTCAGGGAGCTGATCTCAGTGGTTACCAGTTGGCCTTTTCCCACTCCGTAACCAACACCTCCATGCTCCCTTTGCAGCACAAAGGGGTTTTTTCAAGTTATTCTCAATAGGAGCAAACTCTGAACCTCAGGTCTGCAAATCCTTTGATGCTCATGTGAGTATCACCATTGGGATTACACACTTGCAGCATCTTAGGAAGTTCCATCTGCTGAACTCTTGGTAGAGTTCATGCAGTAGAAGCAGATGAGAGTAAAACCTATCTGATGACTTCGATTACATCTGAGAAAGCATGCTAGGCAAATTCTACTGGCAACCTGGTAGAAATACTCTCACCATTCAGCAAACAGACCACAAAACAAGGCAGAGGTTTGTACTGCTCAACACAAGCAGGAGCAGATGGAAGTTATTCGAGGAGACACGTTTCACTACGTCCTATTTATGGGGCAATTAGTATCCATAAGGGGCCATAAAATCCTCATTTGTGTGTCAGAAGGAAACATGGAATAGTGATAATACTGATCATCCCACTCATGACAAGTTCAGCCCATTCCTCCACACAGAGGCCCCTGCTCAAGAGGTTCCATGACAAATATTGAACATAAGGACCATAATTAGCCAAAATCTCACTTGCACAGAGTTGTGGTGCTACTCCAGATTTCTGCAAACCTTCACTACTTGGGGACATCCCCGGCTTTAACTTCTCTGACCACCTGGATTTAGAAACACCTACAGAAGCAAGATTGTTGCACAAGGTGTAATGCTGGCAGTCAAAGGCACGAGATCACTGTACTCAAACACACAGGCCAAGGAGTGGGACAGAAGTCTTAGAGACCTCTAAGAAGCTGCTTAAAAATGCACGCTTTCTCAGCTTCAGTAGAATTTCTCCCATTCCATCCCTATGTATTCACCAGAATACTATTGCCTGCACTATCCTTCCTAGTGAAAAATCAATCGGCCTTTGATCGATGCACTCAGCTTGGATGAAAAGAACAAAATGACTCCTGACTATAATACTGTAATACTGTGTGTGAAACGGAGACAAGAAAAATAAAAGTTAAAAAAAAAAAAGCAAAACCAAACAAAAACAACAACAACAAAAAACAGGCTTTTGTTCACAATATTCATGCGCAGTGGAATTTTCATAGAATCACAGAACGGCCTGGGTTGCAAAGGCCCACAATGCTCATCCAGTTCCAACCCCCTGCTATGTGCAGGTCACCAACCAGCAGCCCAGGCTGCCCAGAGCCACATCCAGCCTGGCCTTGAATGCCTGCAGGGATGGGGCATCCACAGCCTCCTTGGGCAACCTGTTCCAGTGCCTCACCACCCTCTGCGTGAAAAACTTCCTCCTCATATCCAACCTAAGCCCCCCCCGTCTCAGTTTAAAACCCACCTTATTTGCTTAGGTAAAGACAAATACAGCATTTAAAAATGCATTTTACCGACAGCCCCTTCTCAGATCCCTGCATCACAGCAGCAAAAAGCTTGATGAAGTTCAGTCTTTTGCTGGGTTTGAGGATGAAGTGTGTTTGTGATGAAGTGCTTTCTCTTGCAGACGTGCTTTAAGCAGTCCCAGCGATTTGCAGTACATTGGCTTTGACCAGGACAGAAAGCACAGCAGCAGAAGGTACATTTACACCGACGTGTTTAAAGCTCCTTCCTGCTATTCACCTCGCGTCCCATCTTCCTCAGGCAGCCCAACCAGCAGCTTGCAGTACAGAGCGAGAGCTACAGGTCGAAATGAGCCCCTTCCAGTAGCTATGAAGCCAAATGGCAGCACTCTGTTCTGGGCACTTAAATACCGACCTGCGTCACGTGAGGTAGACCAAAAAGAAAAATAATATCACATGTCAAGAGATGAACAGCAGAACACAGTGCCCTCCTCCTGCTGGGAGCCGTTAGGTTTTGGAGTCTTCCTGCACACAGAGCTGTGAAATGGTCTTCTTGATGCGCAGAGCAGTGAGCCGTGCAGCACCGTTGGCGTACCAGCACTCCCGCATGATCCGGCCCATCACCCGCAGTGCCTGCAAAGTGTCATGGGGACAGGGGAGAACACTGGGACATCGAACACAGCTCTCTGGAACAGCAGCATAACAGCCATGCCACTCATTAAGACCCAACACCGACTCACCGAGCAACTCTGTCTGCAGCTAGAGAGGTTTCCTAAAGAACTGCTCTTACCTCACAGCTTTGCCACTGGTTTGGAATATTTGGTCGGAGCTTCTGCTCACAAACCACCCTTCTCATATCTTCTATCGAGGGATCAGAAGGCACGACGTCGTAGTAAGGCAGCTGGTACTCCTCAGTGATCCCTAGAGAGATGCAGCAGACACGTCACAAGATGCACAGCAGCTGCCCCAGGATAAAAGCATGGCTGACATTTTCATGGGCAACGAGAAGGAACAGAGCGACTTTGTGGCCACCTCATTTCCCGGTGGAGAACAAATGCTCAGCAACATATTTATTTCCACCTTCACATCCTGCCAAGATAATTGAGAGCGCAGGGCCGGGGACACAGCTTCTCTAATTGCTCTGTGTTTATCTGGGATAAAAGCAGTCTAGATTGCAAAACGCCAAGGACAGACAGCTCACCTCCGACACAACACCTCCGTGCTATCTCCCAGTACACCAGCCCAAGAGAGTAGATGTCTGCACGCTTGAAGGACTCAAAGATGTTGGTGTTCATCGCGTCATCCAGTATCTCGGGAGCCATGTACCTTTAAAGGGACACAGGTCACAGAATCACACCCTGGCAGAATGGTTGGCTTGAAGGGCCCTGACAGCCCCCTGTCCCATCCTGCTGCACCCATACCTCCTTGTCCCCACCCGCGGGTTCTGGGGGATGTCGATGGTGTTGAGCACAGAGTCGTGCTTCACTGCCAGCCCCAGGTCTGCGATGGCACAGCTCTCGTTCCTCTTCACCAGGATGTTCTTGGACTTCAGGTCCCTGTGAGCGATCGCCGGTTTGCCTGTTCATGGGAAGGAGAGTGCTGGCTGTTCTGATGGCCACAAAGAGAACTGTAACGTAATGAGCAAGCAAAAGAAAAGCGATTGCAACCAGCTTTGGTGCTCTTCCTTGTAAAAGGCATGGCAGTCAATTCCATTCCAAGTAAAGCTCTGCTTGATGCTATCCAATTAAAAAACAGCAACAGCAACAAGACCTTAAAGGCGTTTCTGTTCAAATGTTTGTATTTCAGGAACAGAACTGCAAAGTTCCACTCCAAGGTCATGTAGGGAACTGCTCATCAGTGCACCCTCCAACAGCTGCTCCTACAGACACTCACTCGTGGTGACTGGAGCAGGCCAGGAGTGCCTGGGAGAGCCTGACCGGCACTGCTGAGCCATCGCATAACAGCAGAGAGCTTTGTCTGATTGTAGAGCAGATCTTCATGTCTGACTGGCAAGGAAGGGTCTGTTTGGGATGTCTCCCAAAAAAACAGTGCTGAAGCTCAGAAAATTTGCATTTTAAAAGCTGAGAGGACTGCAAACTCAGTCAGACTGTTTCCTATCTTCTGTTTGCACTGTATCACATACACTTACGCTAAGAGCATTTCTTGCACTGCAACAACATGTAGAATGCTCTGCCAGCTAAGCATTTCTGCCAGCAGCACTGCAGTCCCTTAATGCAGGTGAAGGCAGAGGATCAGGAGGAGGAGCTCTCACCCTGCGTGCCCACGATCTCCATGTGCAGGTGTGCCAGGCCGCTGGCGATGGACAGTGCCAGCCTCACCATGCCCTCTGCCGTCACCGTGCCCCTGTTCAGGTAGTCAAACAGGGAGCCCTGCTCGTGGTACTCGGAGACCAGCCACAGCTGGGTCCAGGTCCCGTTGTCTGTCGAGAGGAAGCAAAGAGATGTGGCTGCCTAAGAGAAGACACATGGAGGAGCCCTCCCTGCCCTTTGGCCAGCGCCCACCCCAGCACACAGACTGCTCAGATGGTCCCAGAGCACCCAGAGCCCACTCCAGGCAATGCGCGGTGATGGTCCGCTTCCCAGCCAGCCCTCAGTTGTGAAATGGAATGAGGAAGCGCCACCGTACCCTTGTTATCAGCAGCAATAAAGCCCAGGATGTTCTCATGTCTCAGCATAACCGTCTGATAAATCTCTGCCTCCCGGAACCAGGACCGCTCGTCTCTCGAGGAGAAGATTTTCACAGCCACGTCCTCCCCGCACCACTTCCCCCGCCACACCTCTCCGAAGCGGCCCTTCCCTACGATCTCCTGCAGAACGATGGTCCTCGCAATGGTTCTCTGTACGAGCAGAGGTAAGCCTGGTTCAAAAAGAAAGCACGGCATCGCTGAAACACTTCCCCAGCAGCTTTCCAAGGCCGAAGTCAGAGGTCTTCCAGTGAGTCGGCAGAGAACAACACTTCCCCAGCTCAAGTTTTCAATTTTACTTTCCATCTGCAGCACATCGCCCACTGCTTGGACATCCATCGCCCACTGCTGCACCCAGTGCAGCCCACACCGCCCTGCCCTGCCCTGCACACACAGCGGGCTCAGCCCAGCTGCCCTGTGTCACATTCACCTCTAGAGATGGGCCATGTCCCCAGGGCTATGAAATACCAACAGCAGTAACATTTTCCTCGCTTGGAGCACGCATACCCACGCTCTGCCCCTATGCCTGTGTCTGCTGGGAATGCAAAAGCCATCAGAATTAATAACACCCGACCTGCACTTGGTCTCTGCTGTGTGCTCCTCTGAACAGGGTGTCATTTTCACGCACACGGAGCTCTGCGTGTGCTCCTGGTTTCCCACTGGGCCCTGCCTCAGGCAGGCATGGAAAATCTGGTCGACTAAACTCAGCACCCTTCACATATTTTTCACCTATTAATAAGATTAAGCACAATATGTGTATTTTTTCAGATAGATAAAAATCCTAGTTACAGCAGATTGGGCCACACAAACTAGATGTGCCACCAGTGCGATGAACTGGAACTTGGAGATCTGTGATTCGCTGATTTGGCACGTTCTCAGTAACAGCAGAGCAGGCGGGATATAAGAAGGGGAAAACATTACGAAGGTTGGGATTCTGCTCCAAAGAAGCGTGAGCAGTAATGGTATCCCAGTGCCTTCAGGAAGATCCTGCAGCACGTCTCTGACTCACCCAGCTCTGCGGCCAGCCACATCAGCAGTAATGCCTCCTCTAGCACTGGCAGCAGACATCTGAATCACACTGCATTAACTTCTGTACCAGAACAAGGGATTGAGCTTGGCTACCTGACAAGACCACCCACCGAGGCCCTGCTGCCCTCCATTCATGTGCAGCCCTTGCTCAGCATAGGACTCACAGCGCCCACACTCAGGGTACCTGGCACAAGCATTGCCAGCACTTGGAACCTGCTTCAGGAACCTGCACTGGGAACTCCAGAGCTCCCTTCCAAACCAGATGGTTCAGGGATTCTGATGTCCCCAAAGGCCTCCAGGGGTGGTTTTGCAGTGAGACCAGATGATCTTAGTGATCTTTTCCAACTTTAATCATAGAACCATAGAATGGCTTAGAATCATAGAATCACAGAACCACAGAACAGCCTGGGTTGCAAAGGAGCACAATGCTCATCCAGTTCCAACCCCCTGCTGTGTGCAGGTCACCAACCAGCAGCCCAGGCTGCCCAGAGCCACATCCAGCCTGGCCTTGAATGCCTGCAGGGATGGGGCATCCACAGCCTCCTTGGGCAACCTGTTCCAGTGCCTCACCACCCTCTGTGTGAAAAACTTCCTCCTAATATCCAACCTAAGCCTCCCCTGTCTCAGTTTAAAACCATTCCCCCTTGTCCTATCACTATCCACCTCAAACAGCCGTTTCCCCTCCTGTTCATAAGTTCCCTTCAAGTACTGGAGGGAGGTTAGGTTGGATGAGACCTTAAAGATCATCTAGTTCCAACCCCCAGCAGCTCAGGCTGCCCTTGGCCCCATCTATGGCCTCGGGCACCTGCGGGGATGGGCACCACACTGCCCTGAGCAGCCTGGAATGATTCTGTGATTCTATGGCCCAGCAGCAGGACAGATGCCGGCGGGTTGGAGATGCAGCTCAGGCAGACGCCCACATACCAGAGCCGGAGCCAGACGTCGTCATGTCGTAAATGAGGTCCTTGAGCGTCTTGCCCGCGCTGACCAGGTTGCACTCGGAGAGCGGCTCCTCCACGTTGGGCGGCTTCGTCCTGCCGCGGGCGCAGCGCCGGCCCTGGCAGCTGCAGGCAGCCAGCACTGCCACGAGGGACAGGACGCAGATGGGCACGGCCACTGTCACCGCCAGCACCACGGGACCCACGGCAGCACGGCCGGGGGACTCGGAGGCTTTAGGGAGAGACGAGGGAAGAGGTGGGAGAAACAGACGGTGAGTGGCGGACTGCTGGGGGCTGGGCTGTGCTGTGACCCGATGGCTCACAGCCCACGGGGAACAGGGTCCTGCCTGCTCCTTTGGGTTTGTGCACGGATTTCGCAGCGCCAGCCCAGCCAAACACAGAGCCTTGGAGAAGCTGCCTCCCTAACACCTAATGGGTGTGGGACACATAAAGATCTAATGAGGCAGTAACAGGATTCCTAAGGCAGAACACTTGCAAAACTTGTGCTCACAAGCTGTATTTTACGAGGGTCAGGAGATGGAACTGTCCCACACCACTTTCTGCTTTAAAATGACGTGGGAAAAGCACACAGCAAGAGGCTGCAGGAACACATTACTAAGGGATTGCACATCTATACACAGACTCCTAAGGCCTAAGGAGTTGTGAATAATCTAAACAAACAAACAAATAAATAAACAATCGCTCAGAATCAAAACACACTGAAGCACAAATACCCCACAGCAGACCCACAGGCTGTCAAAGCCTGGGGAACTGTGCGCCTCACAGCCACAGAGTCGGCCCGGGAGCAGCTATAAAACACCAAGAGCCTCTCTCCTTCCAGAGAGCACTCAGCAGTGTGCACACAGCACCTCTGGGGGCAGCAGGGCTCTTTGCACAGCCCCAGCATTGCTCTGTGTTGTGGAGGAGGAGGAGGAGGAAGGATGTGGAGCTCCCCAGCCCAGCACCGAAGGTTACACTCCTCCAGGTGCAGTGACACCAGCAGCAGTTTCTCCCAGAGCAGAGCACAGTGCCAAGAAGTGCCCTCGCCCTCAGAGGTGCCGGGGCTGTGATCAGCTGTGCAGAGCTGCCTTCTTCCTTCTGCCCAGCTTTGAGCAGGGGAAAAAAGGAAACAGAGTGTTAACAACAGAGGTCTGCGTCCGTTCGCAGCGTGCAGCTCAAACCGCTCTGCAAATAGAAGTCGCCCCGTCTTGCTCAGGAGTTTTTCCTTCAATACCTTCAGGAGGCTGTGCAGACGCGGGCGCTTCCTAGTGGCGGGGGCTGGTAAACAAACACGTACAGGAAACCCTTTAAAGCATCAGTTCCTGCCAGCTACTGCTGAAAAACAGCACAGCTCAGAACGAAAAACTTGCTCGTCCTTAAGGCGGTGCGAACAGCATCCAAAGGAAAGCGCTCAGGGAGGTGTGATGTGCACCGAGCGGGCAGCAACATGCAGCAGGGGGTCCTTTTATCCACGGCCTCTGGAGCCTGCCGTGCACACCCCCCAGCTCCTGCAGCCAGCAATGCTTCTTGTCTGCTGGAAGCCGTGCAGGCAGTGCTACTGCAAAGCATCGGCCCCAACTGCTCCGCTCCCTGAGCACCATCACATGTGGGTGCCAAGCACGTGGCAGGCTGCACAGCTGTGCTGCTGGGATGCACAGGCAGGCTGCACAGGCCGAGCAGCACTGCTGGCAGGATGCTCTATGCCTGCTGCTCCATCCCCACCACATGCACACAGCTGCTGCTGCCAGACGAGGCTTTACTTCACCAGCCGAGGTCTTCTATTCTCTCACCTCTGTCACTTTGCACCACTGCATACATCCACTGCTGCCACACATCCCCTTCCTGGCACTTCTCTCTCAAGGACACAGGAGGACTCAAGCACACACACACATGGCCATTATGGGGGCTCAGTGAGATGTCCACAAGGCAGACACAAGATTCAGACACATCCACTCACGAGGCTGACATCCAGCACACGGATGCAAACAGACACCAACTCCATGACCTAAGCAGCATTTTTGGAATGAAATGGACTTCAGCAACACTTACAGGTCTGCTCTGAGATTGCTGCTGCAGGCTGGGAGCTTGGGCACAGAAGGGGAGGGGTTGGAGGATGGGGTTCCTGGAACAGCTTGGGGTCTGCACTGTGCTCCTGGGGGACACAGAAGCCCCCTGCCCAGGAGGAGCAGCTGGAGCCCACAGCAGCCATCTCCTAGCACTGGTAGGGAAGACAAAGCACTGGTGGCAGCCACTTCAGTCCTGGCCAGGCCTGCACAGAGCACACATAGGAGACTCGGGAATTACCAGCACTGTGGTTTCTGCTGCACCTCCCAGCACTGACCCCACAACACAGCCCCAGCTCTGGGCTTAGAGCCAGCACCCGTGGGGCTGCTCCAAAAGCACATCCTGGGGAGGGACAAATAGTGCCAAACACACAGCACACGCCATACAAACAGCAATTTGGGACCAAATCACCAAATAAGTGTGGTAATGTTTACAGAATTGTGCAACGCTCAACTCTTTGGGAAATAAGAAAATCTCTCATGGATACCTAAAGCACTAAAATCAACACCATTAATCAAAACATGTTGCAATCTTATTTCCAATCTATTATTGACTTACTGATCAAAAATAGGCCCTGCAGATGTGTTGTCATGTATGAAACAAAAATAGAACATCTGGCAACCTCCAGCAATTTCACAATGTGGTGCAGCTCTCTTCCAAGTGGTGTAAACAGGAGTGCTTTCAGGCAGGAAAAAAGGATGGCTCTCTTTGCTCCCATGGAAAAGACATTCTCTCACACAGCACCTGCCTGGCTTTTGACATGCCACCTTAAGACTCCCAAAAGCACAAAACTATTCCTATTTAAGTTACCAGACTTTTCAGAGATGGAAAAAGAAAACCAAAACCATTCTTTCCATTGCTGTAAGGGAATACATTGCATTTAATGCAGAGTTCCATGACTGCAGGCTTTCAGGACATCCAGAAAACAGCCGGGAAAGGGCTGCCGAAGGGTGCCGAGGTTCAAGGAAAGCCATCGGGGATACAGCTGTGAGATAAACAGAGCATTATCTAAATTGCTGTTTCCCTGCCCCTGCCCCCACCTTCCCTTCCGCTGGCTGTGCTCTTACAAATCCCCGCAGAGGACACGGATCTGGGACAGGCGAGGTGCGCGCAGCGAGCAGCGCACACGGCGCACGGAGCGGCACGAAGGCTGCAGCACCGCCTGCAGGGCTTCTCGGGGCGAGCATCCCGAGGGCTGCGGCAGCGGTAAGCGCTGAACTGCTTGGACGTGAGGAGCCAACGAGTTCGGGCTGGGGGCACTGAGACCTGGGCGCAGCAGCTCCTCCTGCACCCCGCTTTTTCCAGTCCTGACCCCGTCCTGATGGCCGGGCTGCCGCAGGCCGAACTGCCTCCATCAGAAAACAAAGCAGAAAGAGGCCAACTGGATGAAGCTGCTGCAACACAACACAGCCTGTAGTAACACACACTGTCAGCTCTGCACTCCAGCATTGGCTCCTGAACTCATCCACTCAGAGGAACCGAAGTGACCATGCATAAGGGAGAAAAATATATCAAAATATCTGCCATCTCTCCTCTTTGTGCTCCATTCTCCATCCTCCCTGCCCTTATCCATCAGCGCATTCTGGGAAGTTACTGGAAAGCCTCTTCACTCACTATCTCAGCTTCATCCTAAGTCTGTTCTTGACCAATTAAGTGCTGGGGAAGCAAAGTGAAGCACTGTCATCCTGCTCAGTAACAGACAATTAATGCCAATTGTAGAAGGTTCACATTTTATAATGTGAAATTTGTGAAAGCTCTCATACAGCCATGTCCACTTCTTGAACACGGACACTTAGATGAACGGAATGCATAGATAAAGGTTTTGGTGTCTTGAGGCATTTTCAAGCAGGTAAATATAACAGAGTGCCATTATCCACAGAATGGAACACCTCTCCTATGAGGATGGGCTGAGAGCTGGGGCTGAGCAGGTGGAGAAGAGAAGGCTGTGGGGTGACCTGGGAGCAGCCTGTCATATCTAAAAGGCAGAGACAGGAAAGAAGGGACAGATTCCATAGCAGGGTCTGCGGTGATAGAACAAGGGGAAATGGCTTCAAGCTCAAGGAAGGGAGATTTAGGTTAGATATAAGGAAAAGGTCTTTTACAGTAAGGGTGGTGAGCACTAAACAGGTTGCCCAGTGATGTGGTTGATGCCCCGTCCCTGGAGACATTCAAGGCAAGGCTGCATCAGGCCTGGGCAACCTGATGGAGCTGTGGTGTCCCTGTGCATTGCAGGGGACTTGGACTGGATGGACCTCAGAGGTCCCTTCCAACTCTAAGGATCCTATGACTCTATGTTTGTTCATACAAAACCTACAGATAATATTGAAAAGAGTGAGAGAGAGGGAGAGAGGCAGAGAACGTTGCCTGGCAATAAGTCTTCCAGTACAAACCATCTTTTCCACCAACACGGACATACACAGGGGACGTGTATTTCTAAATCCAGCTCTATCCCACTTTTTCTCTCCCTGCTGCACATTCCCAGGTGTGAGCAGCAATGGGTGCCACCAGTGCCTCCACACAGGCTGGGCAGCAGCAGGGAGAGCCATCAGTCACTTCTCATACCACTTGCTAACCCCACGGCTACTCATTCTGCCCCACAAAGCTCTGCCACTTCGTGAGGAAGGGCCGCTCAATATTGTGGTTTAAATAGCAGAAACCTGGGGTACATTCAGGGCAGCACAACGAAACCCCCATCACTGCAAACTACTTCTGCGCTTCGGAACGTATCGCCCCCTAATGCAAAAGTATGGTAACGAAATCCATGGCGGCGAGTGCACAAAGAGCAGATGGGAAACCTGCATCTGCCCCCGGAAAGGTTTGTCTTCATACGCTGTGAAAAGCTCAGCTCAGAACAGGAGCAGCCTCCTCTCGTGCAAAGCAGCAATGGGAACTGTGCAGCTGAACACAGCACACAGGTGTGGCCCAAGGCTTTGCTCTGATGGAGCCCGAACACAGCCGGCACACAGCTCCTCCTCTGCTGTACCCAAACCCACGGGGGGCACTCCTGTGCGGCTGCTGTAGGGAATCGCTTCAGGTGGGTTGGACCAGAGAGCACTTCCAGCCCTGCAGTGCTGCGATACAGCGAGGGCTGTGTGCAGAGGGGCTGCCAGGGGAGACCAGGAAACAAAGGGCCTTGGCGCTGTAACTTTCCGACTACCGTGAGCTCCCCCAAATGTTCAGAGGAAAGGATAAGGCTAAAAATTAATTAATTTTCTCTGGTACCGAAACACAAAACCAGAGGTTTCACAACCCAGCCCAAACATTGGGAACAGACACGTCTCCATGCTCAGCTGTAGGCAGCAGCTTCTCCCAGGCCCCAGGATCTCAGCCTACACAAGTGTGGTGGTTTGTTTCTGCACATCTGGAGCTCAGCTACCACTGGCATCTCCCTTCTGCTGTCAGCTGGAAGATGTGCACCTGAACAGCCCTCAGCCATGAGCAGCAGGCACAGCTCATTCCCATGGATGAGATTCACAGCTCTCCTCCCACCACTGTGGTCACCTGCCTATAGCTCACATATCGAATGGTGTTACGGGAGCATTTCATCCTGCCAAGTATTAACCTTGTGCTTTCACTATGCTGCTAACGATAGCAGCTTGAGTGCAAGTTGTAACTGTAAATTACGCATTAGTCCACATCTTTCTTACCTGTAAGATCTCTCACTGCTCTAAGTACATCAAAAGGTGTCATCTGATAAAGCTGAGTATTTGACAGCTTACTGTAAAGCTTGGATGAGATGCAAATCCTGGAGAGAAGTGTGAAGTATTTTACCAATAATTAAATCTAAAACTAGTGCAAACATACATTTTTTAAAGGACCAAACCAACTCCATTGCACAGCAATGGCTCCAGCACTGTGCAGTGCACTCAACTCCTCCATCCCCTGGAGGCAGGAATTTCATTCACACCTCGTGTGGGCTGGGCAGGGATTGCTGACACCGGCTGAGCTCTGAGCAAGGCTGTCCCACAGGCTGTTCCCCTGCACCGCATGGGCCAAAAGCTGAAGGCAAACCTGCCTGCTTGCTGGGACACAAGGACTCCCCCCAGCAATGACAACCATACACACCACCCCCCCTCAGCTTCAGTTCTGCTGCCAGCCCCCAGAGCAGCGCCCAGCCACGCTTTGCCCGTGCCAACGCAGGCAGCGCAGCGCCGCAGCACGCACCTACGGGCAGGCGGAGGGTGATGTTGTTGCAGAAGTCGGTGTAGCAGCACTCGGTCTTGGTGATGTTCTTGGAGCTGTGGCAGAAGACCTGAGCGTTGAGCTCCGGGAGGGACACGCAGGATTTGATCACCTCCTCCTTGCCGTTGGTCAGCATGACCGAGGCCCAGCACGCTCCCTCCGTCTGGCAGGTGAAGTTGGTGTGCTCGCACAGCTGGCACACGCACTGGAGCCCTGAAACACACGGTTCTGTGAGGGCAGGGCGAGCAGTGCTCCTGCAGCATCCTGCCCACCTGCCCTGCCCCACCATGGACTCGTGGGATGCGTTCTGCTCACCCTCACTGGGTCAGCGGCACCTGCAAGATGGAGCTCTGCTCTGTGGCACAACCTGGGGTCTGCACAGAATAAAAAAGCATTATCTTTGCACCACCCTGTTGCTTTGGGAACCAGGCCAGGCTGCAGAGCACTGTTTATTTTACTTAAAGATTCCCTGGAGGTGTTCAAGGCCAGATTAGACGGGGCCCTGGGCAGCCTGGTCTAGCATTAGGTGGGAAGGTTGGTGGCCCTGCATGTGGCAGGGGGGTTGGAGATTCATGATCCTTGAGGTCCCTTCCAACCCTGGCAATTCTGTGATTCTGTGATTCTGTGACATCTAAAAAGCAAAACCACAAGGTGGCTCAAATCTCAGATGGCCACCAGGGCCAGAAGAGCACCATTCCATCGCTAAGCCACGCTCAGGAAGGCAGCACAGCCCCACACGCGCTGCAATCCTCTCCGTGGGGCACCACCCGCCCAAGCCAGGAGCTCCACCAGGCTGTGCCATCACACTTCATCACACACGTCTCACATCACACCCAGCCAGCGGAAGATGAAAGCACAGAGAGACCACCGCTCTGTGTAACCTACAGCATCCAAAACCCACATCTGGGGAGGGACGCAGTCGAGGCAGAGCTCTGACAGACATCACCACAAATCCAATTTCTGTCTCTGCCACACAATTTGTTGTCTTTACAGCAATCTTCATCTCGTGCTACAAGGAACAGCTTGTGGTGTTTATCCTCAGCTCGGACCCTACAAACTTCCCTGGCACCATATGTCCGTGTTTATCCCACCCGCGGGCAGGCAGGGCGCATCGCCGGCTGCAGCTCTGTGCAGGGAGCGAGCACAGCCACCCAGTGAGCTGCCCTGACATACATCATCGTGGTCCTGGGGTGGGCAGGGGTGAGACCCAGCACATCCAGGGAAACGAGACATCAGGAGGGAAAACGCTTCGTCACTGATGCTGCAAAACAAAAGCATTACTTGAGGAAATGAAAACAAACTGCTGCTGCAGGGTCTTCAGTGATTCAGATGTGCCATTATGCTGCTTTCTCTCACCTTCTCAAGGCTAAAAATAAAATAGGAAATGGTCTTTTCAGTGCCATTCACAGTAGATAACTGTTTTATCTATACCCTGGCACTCTGTGGGTGGCTTCAGATGAGCACAGGGGGAAGAGAAGGGCGCCCCGGAGCCCTGTGAGCCCTCTCTGACTGATCTGAGGCCATCAATTACTGCCCAAATGAAGGGCTTCACCCTTCCACCTGGAGCCTGTTCACAGCCGGGGGCTGGTGCTGTCATACACAGCGTCCAACAGCCAGCTCACTGCAGGCAGAGTGAAGCACCGCTGCATGAAGGTTGGCATTTCTTGCTGCTGTGCTCAGAGCGGTCTGTTGGAGAGCCCAGGTCCATTTTTCCTGTTAGTTCTGAACGTTTTGCTTGAAACTGACCTGTCCAATTCACTGCCCACAGCTGAAATCAGGGCTCTTCCCCACAGAGCTCTTTCTGCAAGACACCATTTCACTAGGCAGAACAAAAACCTCATGGGTACAAACTGTCAGCACAGACCCACCACAATACCGCTGCTTCTGAAAGTGGAGGTGTTCAGCCCCCAGATGAACCCCCGCCCCAGCAGAACACATCAGAGCCCCTCCACCAGCTCCTTCCAGCTCTGCTCTGACCCTGACGGTCCCCACTGCCATCACCCTGTCCCATTTCTCCACTGAGCAGCCTTTCAGCCGCACAGTGCTGCTGCAGCCAGCCTGCAGTACTGCACAGCGTGCGGAAGAGGAGGGCTGAGGGACAAGAAGGGCTTAAAAGGAAAGGATCAAAGGGGCAGGAGGAAAACACGCTCCCAGATTTCAAAACAAGGCAATCTTAATGCAGTAACAAGAACAACTCTGTTATTTACTCAAGCATGGCAACATTTCCCTTAACACACTGCATTCTCCTGTTGAGAAATTAGGAGAAAGAGGACAAGAGAAATCCTGCGGCCTCGCAGAGCTATGCCAGGCATCCAGCAGCCTCTGGCCCCGCATGCAGCCCTCCCACAGCCCCACGTCCCCACACAGGGATGGGCTGGGCCCTGGGGCTGCACGGCCTCTGCCCTGCAGAGCAGTCGGTGCTGACCTTACCCAGAGGGGCTGCAGTGCCAGGAGGGGCAGCGGGTGGCTTCACAGTGCCAAACTCACAAGGAAAGCAACTTCTAGCTAAAGAGGCTGTGTGGAATGGGTGCTCCCTGCTTCGGCATCGTTAAGGGTGTTTTTTCTTCTGTTTTTGCTATAGGAATTGCAACAGATGGAAGAACACGAGTTCAGACACCAGCTTAAGGACAGCAGCGAACAGCTAAAGCAAGCAGATATGCAGGGCAGGTTTGGAAGTTAAATGGAAAGAGTGGAGCACATATGTGGCATGGACTGACCGGCAGTGTGGCACAAAGTATGGGCTGAGGCTGCAGGAGGAGGGGACTTGCTGCCTCCTGTGAGCTCTGCATTTAGCGCAGACTCCTCACTATGCAGATTAGCAGGGCAGTAATCCTCCATTAAGCCATAATCTGGCACTATCCACAACGGTGAGCAGATCCTGACTGTGCCTACCAGGCAGCAGAGTGCCTCAAAACAAAATCTGAGCACAGACATGTGCAAAGAAATGTGCTGCCGTGGAGCAGAGCTGCTCTCACCTTTACCACGAGGCCATCCGTTCCTCTCCGAGCAGCCGTGCAGAGCATCTCACAGCCACGTGCAGCTGCATGTGGCAGTGGGCCCCACGTCTGCTACTGCCAGGTGCTGCCCGATGGCCCCATCCCCAACAGGAGGAGCAGGGAAGCACTGCCGGCACTGGGCCAGGCCTCGGTGGCATGTTGCAATGGGCACAGAGCCTGAAAGGCACGGAGCAGCTGGGGGGGTGAGACCAGCTCAGAACTGGGCTCTTCTGCGGAGTCTTATAAAGAAATTGTGGCTCACACTGAGAAGATGAATGGGATCGGTCCCTTTCTCCAACAACATGAGGTGTAGGTCTTACCTCCACCACTTAGGATAAATCATCATAGAATCACAGAGTTATTAGGCTGGAAAAGCCCTCTCGGATCCCCATGCCCCCCCCCCCCAGCCCAGCCCCTGGAGAACAGGTGCCCTTGGAAACCCGGCTTTGAAGATGAAGATAGGGATGTTTTGAAACTGCTGCAATAAGAAGAGCAAAGTATTTCACATCAGCACTTTGAAACCTGAAGTATCTCTGTTTCGCCCCATTCCACAGTGCCCACATACGTGCCGATGGAGGAGGCACTGAGGTGTGGGTTCTGCATCCAGCTCAGGTTGTCTGCAATCCAACTCTTCAATATGTGTTACTTATTCTTGTTGCTGCCGAACTGAAGATGAACCAACAACAGAGAGGTAAAATGCCACTTGCCTAAGAAGAACAGAGCATGCAAAGATCTGGAGATGTGCTGGAGAAGATCACTTCAGGAGCCACATCCAGCACAGAGGTGCTGCCTCTTCGGGCTCCAGCTCGGACTTTGCTCTGTGCAGGGCTGCAAAGGGCAGCTCAGAGCCTGACAGCAGAGAGCTGTGAGGGGGGAAGCATTTCTGACCTGGGATGGAGTTATTACCCAAGCAGCTCGCCCTGTTATCTGCTCCCTGCTCACCTCTCACTTCCACGTCGCTGCTCTGTAACCCCAAATGGTATGAGTGCTCCTCAGGCAGAGCACGGGTCTGGACTGAGCCCTGGACAGCCATCCACACCAGTTCAGACTGAGCCCTGGACAGCCATCCACAGTGGGTGCTGAGGCCCTGAGCCCACCCCATACTGTGCCCCACCACATCCCACCCACAGCTGCTCGTCTGACCGCTGCCCACAGACTGTGTGGTGCTCACAGCACCAGGACTGGCACTCAACACAACCCAACTCATTGACCTTTAAGCACTTGGCATTCTCACTGCTTTATTATCAAACCTTTTATTAATATTACTATTGTTAAAGCTTTCCTTTTGTAAAAGCAATGGAAAAGAGCATCAGCTCTCACAGCTGTGAGAAGAGCAGCACATTAAATCCTCCAGCAAAGGGGTACAACTGCTTTGCCACCACGGTACATAGGGGTGCTTTCTGCTTTTGGTACATCACCACAGGCATTTCCACATTCCACAATAAACTGCACTACAGAACCTGCCACAGGGCACCTCCACAACTGCTTTTATCAACAGCTGTGTGTTTTGCAGTAGGGGAAAGACAAAGAGCTAAAATTTGGTTGGTTGGTTTTTAACACTGCACTTATCGCATAGCAAGAGCCCAGTTCTATGCTGTTCTCATTCATTTATCCCTGTTTGGCAGTTTTCAGCTGCAACCTGTTCCGAGTGGGGATCCACCTCTTCCAAATGCACAGCGTGTCTGAGGAGTCTCTCAAGAAATGGGAGCAGTGCTGACATTGGGTGCCAGGTGAGCCCCCAGGCAGCACTGTGCAGCTCCCAGCCCTCACTCCACGGCCCCTCCAGCACCCCGAGCAGCACAGGAAGGACTGCCAGCACTGAGCACAATGCAGGCAGAGGAGATGGATAGCAAAGGTGGTGGAGCAAAGGATTAAACTGCCAATAAACCCAAACAGAACCCAGCGCAGACCTGAGAATAAGCCCCAATTTCAAGCGAGTCCATCTGAGGGATGAGAACATACAGAACAGTGGGACAGCTCGCCGTGCCTGCAGCAAAACTCTTCCCCTCTTAACCCTACAAACGTTCCAAGCACTGAGATGCAGTGATAGCTCCTCAGGAAGAACAGAGAACAAACCTACAGCAATCCAAGAGAAAAAGCCATGCAATTGAATACGTTAAAGCCATGCGTTGAATACAACGATAAAGCCAACTCCTCTTTCCCACGAGGGATCACACAAGCCCTTGGACATGAGAGGCTTTGTCCCTTCCCACCAGCTGGGGCTGCAACCACCTCTGTGGCAGCAATCTGAGAATCGCACCATGAAACTCCCGCGGTGGAAACACTGAGAGAAAAGCAAACTGCAGAGAGCCTGACAGAGTAACTCAGATCTGTTCTACTGCACGCTGTGCTGCTGCACCTTAAAGATAAAGGTCACTCTGTAAGCCTGCAGCTGAGACCCAGGGTTAGCTTTTAAAGGAAAAAACGAGTAGAGTGAACACCCTGTAGTGCTGTGAGGGAAGCAGCTGGCTTGGGAGAGGGCAGAGCAGGACATTGCTCTGCTGGTGGGGATGGAATGGGACGGGACGGGACGGGACGGGACACGCCACTACCTCCGAGCCCCAGGGGAACACCAAGCGAATGCTAACACACTGCAGGACGAGATGCAGCCGGTACGGCCCGTCAGAACCCCCCGATCA
Organism: Chrysolophus pictus; assembly: GCA_037305975.1. Lineage (NCBI taxonomy): Eukaryota > Metazoa > Chordata > Aves > Galliformes > Phasianidae > Chrysolophus > Chrysolophus pictus. The sequence continues at coordinate 1,045,529 of CM074582.1, read as the reverse complement.
GGAACTTAAGAGACATCAGTGCCGGGGAGCGTGGGCTGGAACCAGCGCCGGACCGGCAATTCCCCGTAAATCCCACCTGACCTATTTCTGGCGGATACACGTTGATCATAATTAAATGCATTAAGCTCTTAAACCTCCCGAGAAACAACGCTGACCCCGGCCAGGCGGCGGCACAGCGTTCGGAGTGCCGGACCGGGGGTCGCGGGCACCGAACGGCCCCGAGCGGCCCCGCCGCCCCCCGCCGCCTCCCGCCGCCCCCTACCTGCGCACAGCCACACGGCGGCGCCCAGCAGAGGCAGCGCCGCCCGCAGCGCGGAGTTCGGTGCCCGCCGCATCGCCGCGCATCCACGCCGGGGCCGCAGCCCGCAGCCCCGCGTCCCGCCGTCCGCTCCGTGCTATACGCGGCGGGGAGGGGCCGCCCGGCACCACCTTCCCCTCGGCCACCGGGCCGAGCCCGCCCGCGGGAGGTGCTGCCGGCGGCCCCGCCCGGGCCGGGGCTGGGGGCGGGCAGTGCCGGGAGGGGCGGCCCCGCACCGCACCGCAGAGGGCAGCGCCGGGTTGGTGCCCGGCTCTGCACGGAGGTGCGCTTCAGCATCTCTCCGGTCGGCGCTCGGTCAGAGCGCTCCGCGGACGCCGACGCGCCTCGGCAGCCGAACCGCTCTCCGCATCGTTCAGGTTGGAAAAGACCGCCGCGGTCACGAAGTCCGAGCACCGCTTCTCCATCATCCCGGTATCTAATCCGTGCTGAGGGCCTCAGAAAAATTCTCCTTTCGGCCTCACGAGCTGTCCCGTGTGCCACAAACTGCCGGGGAGATTTTTTACCCCGCTGTGCCTCGTCGGTACCGAAGGGCACCATCAGAAGTCAATCACACTGCAGACGTAGTCAAGTAAATTCTAACGGGGCCGCGGGCACAGGCTGTACCCTAAGTCAGCTGTAGGTGTTGTATGCCCTGCGTGTCTGTGTTTGCTGTAAAATAAAGCCAATCCCAAAAGCCCGGTTCCCCACGGGCTGTTACACGAATTTCTACTGCTGCCAATTAAGTAGCACTTTCCATGAAGTTCTTACTATTATTACTATATCTCCATTAAGTCTTTTGGACATAACAGAAAATTGCAGCATGATATCACCAGCACAAAACCCAAAGCACTTGCGGTTCGTGTCAAAAAAGTAACAAAATAAAAACTGAAATGAACTCATTCACCCAAACAGCACTCACAGCCACTTGGTTTGCTTCCCCTCAGCCTCGGTTCTCTCTGAATCAATCGGTTCTGCAATTCCATTCTGATCTATTGCAGCCCACTGTGTTCTACCTGACTTGTCCCAGTGAGCTCATAGAGGATCCATAATGGGACAGACAAACAAACAAAAACAAATAAATAAAAAAAAACATCTGTTGCTCTTGATCATGTATTTTCCTTAATCACTTGTTCAGGACCCTCTCAACCCAACCGCCCTATAGCTCAGTGATCCCCAAGGACCTTCCCAACCCAACCATTAGATGACTCCCCCTGCAGCTGGAAGCAACATTCCAGCCCCCAGGAAGGACCCGGCTCAGTGCAGGGCTCTCTGTGCCCCTTTATGAGAGGGGCATCCAAGGGAAGAGGCCTTGAGGAGGGGCACCGAGGAGCACAACAACACAGCATGCAATGAAAGGAGCACAACTGCCTTCCTCACCCACGGCCTCTGCACTCCGGCACAGCCCCAGGGACCTTCCCAGGGCACTGAACACCCCACTGCCCCCCAGCCTGCAGGGATGTTGGCTCCTCTCCTTCCCCACAGACCTGAAGGATGAGGGCTCAGGTCAGGCAGGCCGGCTTGGAAGCCAGTAGAGCAAACAGAGTGGATTTGTTTGTTTAGTGCTGTGGGTTTGTTCCCTTAATTTCATCACAGACTTACCTGAATTAATGTGCTCAAATTAACATCATTTGATTTCAGTGCTTCTTCAAGAGCACTTTGTCACAAGAAATATCACTTGACTGAATGCTTCTAGAAAGACTATGAATTAATCTCAACCAAAATAAAACTTAAGATACAGAAAAGACAAAATCCAAAAAGTCCAGAATTGCACAGCCATTGGCTAAGACCAAAAATAGTTGCTCTCCTACAATTCTACCCTACGAGCACAATTTATAGACAGAAACTTACTCTGCACGTGCAACCAGTCGACATTCTTGAGAACTGCACTGCCACAGAGATAAGGGTAAGAAGTGACTTAATACCACGCTTTGGGTTTGCTATTTAACTGCCAGGTTCCATACAACACCTCCCATATAACTCTGGCGGTGACGGCTGGCAGCGATGTCACCTCTGCACCAAACCAAAGCCATCAGACTGAGATGGTGCACGACGACGTGAGGTCGCTTCCCTCAGACGTCAATGAGAGCACGGCGCGATGCGAGCCACGCTGTGACGGCATCACACAACGCTGTGCTGCAAAACCCAGTGGACAGCTTAAAAGCAGGCAGGCTGTGGGTGCTGTCCTTCATTGGCTCTGCAGCAGAGGTCCTCCAGCAGCGCCATCCCAGCAGGACAGCCCTGTTCTCCATTGCTGACAGAGGAAGGCCCACCGCACAGCGGCCCTGAGCAGCGCCGGCTTCCCAGAACTGAAGGAGCCAACCTGAAATCCCAGCTCCTCCAGGCTCCTGTTTTCCAGGGCAGCTCTCACCTCCTAACATTGGTTCAATATAGTGTTTTCCAGGCCAAGAGGCTCACGGCAATCCGCTCTCAGCTGAACGTGCTCCATTTCAGAGCACTTTTATCCCCACGTCGTGACGAGGGCAGATTTGCACCGGGAGCAGCGGAGGAGCAGCTGACTGAAAGCAGAACAACTTTCAGCAGGAAGCGCTCAGATGAGAAATCCTCATTTCATGGTAGCAGCAGAACCATGGCACGAGAAGGGCTGGGGCTGCCTGTCTACAAAGGCACAACCAGCCCGGAGCTGCCCACTCACACCTCCGGTGCTGCTGGGGTCACTGCAGGAGCTGCCCCTTCCCCAGCACTGAAGCGAGGCTGTGCTCACAGCCCACTGCAGCCACGGAGTTCAGGGAGCTGCCTGGCAGGGTGGCACTGCTGTCTGCAGCCCAGGGTGCAAAGCACTCAATGCTGCACTACAGAAAATGGTTCCATTCCACTGAAATTGTTTTTTCTTCTGCCACTAAATGAGCTCTGTTCCAACACATCTACAAAATCAATGGCACAGAACCCCGCACAGGACGGGGTAAGTTATTTTTAATGCACTGCTGAGAGAAATCACTCAGAAGAGGGACAAATCAAACAGCTCTGAGGTTTTGTGCTAGGCTTTGGATTGCTGGCTTTTTGGGGTTGTTTGTTTGAAAATATGGTTGAATACTAATTAACAGATTGGAGACATAAATTAATATATGTATTGATATATAAGTTTTTCCCCCAGAGGGTGGTGAGGCACTGGAACAGGTTGCCCAAGGAGGCTGTGGATGCCCCATCCCTGCAGGCATTCAAGGTCAGGCTGGATGTGGCTCTGGGCAGCCTGGGCTGCTGGTTGGCGACCTGCACACAGCAGGGGGTTGGAATTGGATGAGCACTGTGCTCCTTTGCAACCCAGGCCATTCTAGGGTCCTATGGTAAAAAGGCTTTATAGAACCCCAGCAGGGCAAAGGTCTGACAGACTGAGCACCCCAAAGAAGTGCAGCCCTGCCTCTGTTAAGCAGTGCCACCGATAGCTGTGTGTGAAGTGGAGCCTCGCCTTTGGGACTGGGGTGCACAGCTGTTAGAAAATAGAAGTTCTAAGGCTGCTGACCTGCGTCACTACGGGCAGTTTGTTAATCACCAGACCAGGTTTTATAAAATAGAGGTTGTGTATCAGAATAGGAATTAGGTTCTGCTGTACGTGTTAGCACAGCGCTCTCTGGCTTTTTCATGCACCGAATGACAACGCCACTGCTCTTATCTATTTTAACCCTGATCTATAATGCTGCTAACACTGTGTGTCTTCAAAACACACTTAAGACCTTTTGTTTCCATGTCAGCTACTAAAAATTAATCATCTGGACACTCCACACCCTACTACATTTTGTGGTCTGTGATGCCTGCATGATTTGGAATAATGCCTTTCAAATCACCTCTTGGGTCTGAAACTTACTTTGGAAGGCTTTGTGGAAATAAATGTATCAGAATTTTTGTAATTATTATTGATACAAAATTACAAACTCTGCTTGCAGAGCTGCTTTGAAACTGAACTAAGAACCAGCCAACCCCACACTGCTGTTTTCTCAGCCCTTCTCTCCCCTCAGCTCTCCATTCTTGTTTGCTCCTGCTCTAATGCAGTCACTGCTCAGGAGGCACCCAAAGTTCCTACACTACAAAAGGCAGCCCACTGCTGGAGCAATAGCAAATGGCCTTGTGACAAAGCTGCTGCTCTGAACATTGGCCTTTTCTTGTTTTCCAAAGATTACCAGCATTGCTTTACTCTGAAGGCATCAGTGTGGCAAGCTTTTTGAGATGCAGTAAAAGTGGGAAATGTTGTGGCCTGAATTTAAATTGCACTGCTGGAACTTAAAAGCGGGGCTCACTCAACACAGAGGTGGAGATGCTGGGCTCCCACCCTGGGTCTGGGGACAGGGACATGGCAGCCCCTGCTGTGCTGAGGCGGTAGGGGCTGGGAGATACCCAAAATCATGGAAGAAACTTTTGAGGTCCCATCCAACCCAACCATTCCACGGTTCTATGATCTTCAAAGTCCCTTCTGGCACAACTGCTCATGGTTCTATGATTTCTGGGGTCCTTTCCACCCAAGCCATCCTATGGCTCTATGATACAATACCCACGATCGCTGATCTCCCTCACCCTCTGTCCTCATCAGACCTCTGACACACCAAACGCCAGTGGGAACACGAGCCGACCAAACAAGGGATGAGAATAAAGAGCAAAGATCCTACTCTGAGGCCATCATGAGACAGACGTGCTCCCAGGCTGGATGTCCGCACGGCAAGGCTCACAGGGGACCGAAACAGTGTATCTGAGGGATGGAAGGGCCCTTGGAAAGGGGTAACACCATAAAAGCATTTACCAACTGGAAGTACTCCTGGGGTTGGCGGGGAGACAAGAATTCTGCTCCGTAATTTGTTTTGTTCCACACCAGGACAAAACTGAGACCGATGGAACGTCAGTGCAAGCAGAACGAAGCAAAGCGCACAGAGGCGCTGGGCAGCGCCGCGCACACGGGCTGGGTCTGCGCCGTCCTGCTTCTCTCCCCCAGAGCTGCCAGGAATCCGCAGAACTGCCGTCGGAGCGACACGTCCGCGGAGCGGCACCGCTCTGAGAGCGACGGTAAAAAGACTCCGAGGATTCCCGGCCGTTCCGGGCGCCGTCGCAGCGCGGAGCTCCGCCGGGCACCGCGCTGCCGGACGCTTTTAGCACACAAATGAGATGATCGCGCCTGACCCAAATCCCCGCTAACAGCCCGGCCTGACGTCACCCGCAGCGCAGGGCGGTGCGGACCGACGGAGCGAAGAGCATCGCGCAGCGGAAGGCGGCGTCCCACGAGCGGAGCGGAGCAGCATCAGCTCCCCGGCGGGCAGCTCCGCGCCCGGCACTGCAGGCACCGCCTCCGTGCGGGCACCGCAACGTCGGTTTGGGATTTTCCTTCCAAGTGGGGACAAAGCGCACACGTTATTCCCAGTTGGGAACTTCTGTCACAGCTCAGCGTTGCTGCGGTGGGACGCGGTGGTCCCAGAGCTCTTTTCCACCTTCACGGCTCCGCGCAGCCGTCCCGCAGCCCGTGCCGAAGCGCAGCACCTCTTCGTGCCGCCCGGGTCAGGCCGTGGAGCCTCGTGTTGACGCCCCGCGTAATTCGTTCTCTCACACCGGCCCTCCCCGTGCCCGCGGCCCCAGCCGAGCGGCAGCGCAGCGCCCATCAGCCCCGCCCGGGCCATCGCCATAGTAATAAATGCCGCAACGCGCTGAGGATGTATCAGCGCTCCAAATCTCTTTAGAAGATTAGATTTTATGGGAGGAACAGAGGAACACCCATTAATAAGCACACGGGAGAAACACAGTGTGTGCTGGGGGAGGTGCTGGCCTGAGACACAGCACCGGGGGCTCCGAGATGCCGCCCCTCCTCCCCAGTCTTGACAGCACCAGCAGCATCTCCCGGCTGCTCCGACCCTCAGCACTGGGACCACCGACACCCCACTTCCCAGCACTGAGCTCTTTCTCCTTGGATCCCGCTCCAAACCCCCACTTCTGCACCTTTGGAAGCACGCTGTACTCCCCGCCCCTCCCCACCCCCCCCAGCAGCTGTATGTTAGGGACACACAGCACTGACAGACTTGGTGCCAGTGCTGACCCATCTCTTCTCACCACTGATCCCCATGCAGAGAGCTTCTCCTGATGCAAGTCTGAAGGTCCACCAATGAAAATGATTGCTCACATTTCACGGAGCGTAGACCAAAAGCAGCTCATTTGCACGGCATGCAGGTGGGTTTGCTCAGCAGCAGCCCTGGGCAGCTGCACACGCTGAAGGAAGCTTCCAACAGCAGCTCCAAGCACAGGGGCTCACTCTGGCACATCCAGTGCCTGGCACTGAACAAGATTTTTAAAAATGAATTGAAAAATAATTTATTTTTACCCTGGCAGCAGCTTGCTTGGATAATCTCTACCTACCCTGAATAAACGAGTGGTTACTGAGGTTTTTCTGGCTTGTTTTTCCCATAGCAGGTTACCCCTGCTCTGCTGACAGGGAAGGCCCAGGCTCCAGGCTTATCACACTGCAGCTCTCCCATCCAGGACGGCCCATCCACGCTCAGAGGACAGCAGAGCTCTGTCACAGATGCACGTGGCAACACGTGTGCACCAGGCAACAAGGAGCCTCGGGCAACAGCTGATACCAGAAACCATCACTAGCACTGCTGATCTTGTCATTGAGATGCTCCCTGGTACCTCCATTCATATCCTGTTGCTCCATTCGTATCCCATCTCCAGTCCAGCAGACTGATTCCCTCCCCAGCTGCAGTTGTTTAACAGCCCACCTGGCACACACCGAACACCCAGACCAATTCAAGGCAAACCAGAGCACATTCAGCCAACAGAGCCTTTGACTTCCTATTAAGAAAAATCAGATCCCACATTCTGGCAGCAGTAGCATTGGATCTGCTCAGATTCTCACCAGGAATAATTACCAGGTGGCCATGGAGCCCACACTGCAGGCTGTCACACCAGGCCAGCCCCCAGCCCCATGGGGCACAGCACCCAAAGAGAGGCAGTGCCAAGTCCAAACAGCAGCACCAGGAATCAAGGACACACCACACTATGCAGGGCAGGGGAGATGGGGCCAAGGAGGAGGAATCACACAGAAACAGGAGAGTGTGATCTGCTGGGTATACAGCAAAGAAGGGAACCTCTGACAACTGCAAATCCAGAGGTGTCACAGCATAATGGACATGTTTTCAGTTCCTGGGATTGTCTGCAGGACCTCAAGCCCCTGAATGAGGGAGTTAACCAACAGACAAAAGCACACCGTCACTGACCAGCTGCTGCTCTGCACGCAGTGAGGGATGAGGGGAAGCAGACAGGCAGAGCTCTGCAGGAGAACAGCTGAACTCCCCCTGCTCAGCTGTGGGGACCTCGGAGCAGCTCCTGCAGGACGTGCCCTGTGAGTCTGCACACACAGCACCATCACTCTGCCCAGATGAGCAGCGCTGCACTGCTGTGCTGCCACAGGATGCAGCTCTGTCAACAGCTGAGCCTCAGAGCTCAGCCCTGCACTGCCAGCCCACTGCACCTACCTGTGAGCACAGCACTGCTGCAGCAGCACGCATCACTAAGAGGCAGGAAGAGAACTAAAACACCTTCGCTTGACTTGAAAACATTCTATTTAATTTATACAAATAACTACTAAATAGAAAAAGTAGATTAAAACAAAATAGTTATTTTTCTGGCAGAGTTTAAATGCATATTATATAGCTTAGAAGAAATAAAATGCATTCTCCCCACAGCATTCATGACCTAAAGTTCTAGTTAATTCCTCCACTGCTTTCCTCCTCTAGCTCGGTAAGATACTAGACACGCTGTCCTGTGAGTAATGGCTATATATATGTTCCATATTTGAACTGAAAATATGTTACAGACCACACACCTACAAATGTGAAGCACTTAAGATGTGACTATTGAGTTGTAATAAGATAATACAGAAAACAATTTATGCTTCAGGTTATACCGTGTTACAAAAACGTTTGTGTAAAATCATGAAAGAGGCCACATAAAAATAAGCTTTAACTTTATGCACTCACTGTACAGTTTAAAAACTGGCAAGTGCACCGTAATAAATAATTTGCAAGTTTTGTATAAACGAGAAATTCCTAATGTTCAGCATTATTGTAAACATCAGTACACGTAAAATGCAGCTAAAATCTGACGGTTACGTTTTCTTTCCTTTTTCCAAATTCTTTTCCTATTATTCAGGCATGGATCAACGCAGTATACAGCCAATTGTATTTTTGGCAAGTCATGTCATTAAAATTAACAGTGACAGTGCAAGTAAGGAATGCAAAGAATTCCTAGTGCAATAAAGAAGAGAAGCACAGGCAATATTGCTGATTAAAATTACCACTTCCGCGTGTTCACCCTGGGAGTGATTAGGAGAATTTAAAAATAAAACAAAAAAAACGGGAGGGGGGAAGCTGTTCAAAGCCATTATTTAATGCCCTGATCTCGTCTTAGGATTTCTCTGTCTTCCTTCAGGCCACTACCTTTGCAACAGTACATCCAGCATGAGTCTTTATAGCTTGACCGTTTGTGAAATGCCCACTGTAGTCACTGAGCAAAGTCCATATGGTTCCGGTGTCTCCCAGACGGATGGCTTGGTAGGAGCTGCTGCCTCTGTAAGAAGCCACATGGGGACCGATGACATGAACTGCCTGGCCGGGCTGCCTCTGAGCCAGACAGGTGCCTTCCTGTCAGGAAAGCACCACAAGAAGAAGGTCAACAGTCAGCTTTCAGTTTATCTAAGGAATTGTCAATTTTGGTCAAAGTCTTTTTGATTCGCAGGGCTGTTAGTCTTGCTGATGGATTCTGATACCAGCATTCTTTCATCAACTTGGCAAGAGATGTTAATGTCTGGAAAAGAATAAGAACAAAACACACACATAAGTACACAAATCACAATTCAGAACAGCAATAGATTGGGCTGTTGGGCCCTAACACAGTATGGCTTCACTACCTTACACATCATCTATTAAGTATTTCAAATACATGAGCTTTGAGTGTTGAAAAATAAGGGTTTGATAATTAAAGAGAATAAGTGACTACACAATGGGCTGACTGCAGTGTCAAACCATCACAATTTTATTATAGTAGTCTGAGGGGTCCAGACTGACTGTGATGAAGGAAAACTTCAGCAGCACTTTCAGAGAGAACAGTCCCTTATCGTGTAGGTGGGGGTGGTGTGGTGTAGAAATCAGAACTTTGTTCCAAGTCTGTATGCTGATGAGCCACAGAAAGGCCTAACAGGCTACCTTTCCCCTACGCATATACACCCTTGGAAAGTGAGTAATCACAAAGGGAGAGTAGTGTGAAAACAATTATTAATTCTTATTACTGGAGGGCCAGTGTGAAAATAGCTCAGATTTAACAGTCTGCTCATCAGTTTTTCTTCCTTCTGCAACATCAAGGTCCACACATACATGTCTGAAACCTATATGGGTAATTCTCCTGGCAAGCAGCCCTGATACCATCTCTGCTTCAGGTAGTTATGGCAGCAGATTGCATGGCTTCAGTTCAGAAGAGGGGTCAGCTTCTACAAACCACAGACAGGAACATCCACTTACAGGGTCTGAGAACCACCTGTTGGGAATGTTTGGCCTTTGCTGATCTACACAGACCACTTTCCTCATGTCTTCAAAACTGGGATCATTTGGAACCAGGTCATAAAATGGTGGTTTATAGTCTTCTACAATACCTAGTGAGATACAAACAAGAGAGGCATCATTAAATGGCTGTCAATGAAAGAGCACTTCTGCAAAGCCAGCACACATGAACTAGCTACCTGAGAAGCACAAAAATATTTTTAAGACTCTGTGTTAAGCAGTCATTAAAAAAAATACAACAGCACCTACTGTCACAGCAAGAGTTTCTCCTACCATTCTGCAAATTAAAACTACGTCCATTTTGGAGATGCCTAAGCCAAAGGAAGAGGTAAAATTCACTTGCTGGAAAGTCATCTTCATCTTCTGGTAAGGATACCAGAAAACTGAGATTTCTACTAGAACAGCATAAAATTTCAACATCTGCACTGTTGCTTTCAATAGGTTTGACATACTTTGCATTGTTTCACACATCATGAAAGAGTCCAGTAAGGATGTCAGCATCTACAGACATCCTCATGCTGCTGCTTCCCATAAAATCATTTCTGCTACAACACAGTAAAATGCTTAAGATAAGTGGCACCATATATCTTCAGGTATACGCTTTGCTATGGTATCTGAATGCATTTTCCAAGATTCTGCCTTGAAAAGTGAGCAAACAAGTAGTTAATTTGAGTCCTCTCCTCTCGTCCCCCAGGTTACATAAGACCAGCAGGCTAAAAGCCTTTTGCCTACTCACTATGGCATGCGTGCAGCACTGCTGCTGTTGTGGATTAAGCTCACCAATGATCTAGGGAGTTCAGCTTTCTTTGGAAATCAATTTAAAAACTGGTGTTTTAAGTCAGGCACTTGGGCCAGCAGCTTGGAGAAATACTGAGCAAATGAAGTCCTCTGTGTACAGTGGAAGTGTGGACAGAATGATGCTAAAGCTGCTGTTTAGCAGCCTGGCAGCTGACCTATAATCAGATACACATGAAATTCGGGACATTTTTTATTACTTCAGATACACTTGAGTATAAAAAAAAGTATAAAAAAAACTTTGCTACAGCGCTTGGGATTTAGTGTTCCTGTTCTACTGGAGACTAAGACTAAAATCACACAGATACTCTGTAAAAGCCTGTAAATCTGTCTGTGAGGACTGGGCTTCAGCAAATCCTAGCTCACATAGGAAACAGCTCAAAGACCTGGCCACCCAAGGGACGTTCCAGAACAGAGCCACTAACAGCTGCAGGTTTGCCATGTGGACTCACAACAAGCTATGCATGCCATGTGTGCCACGTTTCATTTCCAAGCAACTTCTAACTGCATATACTGAACCTAGAGGGCTGAACTCTTGGTCATATCTCCCTTCTGCATCCTCCCAGAACACAAGATGAAGTCTGTGAGAATTTAAGAACACAAATAAGCTCTTTTGCATCAGTATCGTTTGAAATGGAAGCGCAGAGACAGCAGTGTTTCACACCACTCACACGCAAACCCTCAGAGCTACACGGTGCAGACCTGGAGGTGTTGCCTGTGCCATTACGACATTAACAGATTATCACTGAACAAGCCCAGCTCTATTTCAGCTTCCTATGCTCATGTAGGCATTCCAACCAAGAGAACACACAGATGGCTATTAAGGAACGGCCCGGTGTTAGAACACAAAGCAAGCAGTAACTGTGGCGCACTCTGATCCGCCCAGGGACGGCCGCTGGCTGCAGCAGCAGCTGGCTGGCACAGGCACCAAGTGCCACCTCTCACCCACACGCCTCCTCCCAGCAAGACGGCCATCCTGAACTGTGACACGCTGCCCTTTCCACTTCCAGAGGAAAGGAAATGAACCTCTTACCACAAGAGGCCCTGAAGTTGTTAAGCACAACCTACAGCTCGCCATTTTCAGGACAGCCTTAATGACTTCTGCCACTGCCAATACCCTACGCTTTTCCCTCTGGAGGAGCTGGTTTTTGCTAACCAAATGCAGTGCAACTCACACAGAGCAGCAGTTTTTTCCACCTTTATCCTTTGTTACTTACATGAAGGCTTATCTTGTGTGCAGAAATGTACTGCTGGAGCAACGTAGGACCTCTGCAAGTCTCAAAGCTGCAGGTACAGCCCTGCAGACACAACGCTGACCACGTGCCATGGAGCAGCAGCCCTTCCAAGCTTGGTGTCTCACATCAAACGTGATCACATTATTGCAAATGACAGCTAAGACCTAAGGAACAGACTGCACTGCAGAGGAAGCACATTCCACAGCCGTGAGTAACCGCTCTGCAGTGAGCAAGCACTGCTCTACTGACAAAGAGTGGAACACCACTGAGGGGCCTCAAACCACATTTATGTACAGTGAGAATTGCCGAGGGGCTCCTGTCGCAGCACAAAGCACACAAGCACTCTTGGTTGTGGAGAAGTCTCATAATGTTTTCCTCCTCCTGCTAAACCATAGCAGAAAAGCATTGAGAATCATGGTGTTGCCTTGTAGATCATCAAAGAAAAGTAACAGATTTGTGGTTCAAATCACAACAACCTTGGGATCTCCAGGAATGGATATACCAAGGCAGGCTGACATGGAGCAGATTTCAAGCTCACACCAAGCAACAGATGGCAAGCATCCTTCCTCATAGAACAAAGAGCAAAGCCCTATTATCACATACACCAGGTACACCTGTCCCATGCTCACCTAACATCTTATTACTCGGTTCACACGAGCCTGCTGCCTTGATCTTTGCAAGCTCACTTCAAGTACTAAAGTCTTACTACAGATCAGACAGGGTTATCTAATGACTTCTACCCAGTCAGTCGCTTGGATTTGAGAGAGAATGTTTACTTCACCTCAAACCAGTGCAAGGAAATGTAATCACTTCTGAGCATCATTCCAAAATACAGAACAATGGAAAGAAGTACAGCTGAGTTAGTACCACAGTTGCCTTCAACTTCAGACTCCATTGGCAAGACTAATGCCATGAGGTATCCACACTGCTGCTAGAAGAGTTCCCATGGCAGCACCAACCTTGGCTGGAAGTAAATTCGCAAAGCTTTTCTTTATCTTCTTTGTAGGTTTGCAGTCTGTGCTGAGCTTTCTGCTATCTTAGTTAAGCTGCCAGCACAATCCAAACCCACTGGTTTAACATTAGCTCAGGTAGGTCTCCTGCAAACTGCTGTTACTGCAACTGCACGTACAAATACACAACATTTCAGCACAGGAATGTTTAGATATGAACCATTACACAGAACTTTCATTTTAAGAGGTATCAACATAGGACTGTATGTATTATCTACCATATACACACAAAGTATATTAAAAATAAATTTACTGATTAAAAAAAAGAAGAGCAGGACCTATGAAGCCATACAGATTACCCCAATCTTAGGCTCTAGGGGAGATTCCATTTTAGATCACTTGAGAAGCGGAGGAGTAGCATCTAGGCTTAAACGAGCCCACGCCTGAGCCTACCTCTGAGTTTTGATACCTGCAAGGCAGCTTTGTTCAGGCCACTTGTCAGCATCCCAGAGAGGAGATGATGCAGGAGAACATCGCAAGGCACATACCTGGCCTTTCACTGGCATGTGGGCCAGCTTTTGTTACACTGGATGAGCTACCACGAGTCTTCACCACCACACCTCACAGCAGCCCACCTCTGTCCGCCCACTGCTCATTCAGACCTCACTCCCTCCAACAAAAACACTCATTCTCTCTCTTTTGGCTCTTGGCAAAGTCCTTTGGGAACAAAACAAGGTCCAAAAACCAGAGAGGACTCCGGAGTGACAAGGAATCACACCAGCAGATACCCAGCTCCAGGGTCCTTACATTCAGACTCCCTTGCCAATGAAACAATGCAATGCTGTGTGCTACAAAACAGAACTGTACTCTGACCAATGCTCTGGGGATGGTTCGCTTGGTATAGCAAGAGCATCCCTGAATTCCAATTGTTTCACTTCTTAACTTTCTGCATTTTCCTCCTCTGTTCTTCAGGTTTTGTTGTGTGAAACAGACATCCAAAAGCATTCACTGTTATTTAGTGGCACTTACAAAAGGTCAGAGATTTCACAGCCTAAGATTTCAGTTTAGTTGTCTGTTTGACAAAATATTTCTCGTCATTATTTAGGATTTAGAAGGGACCCCTTTACCCCCCCCACCACCCTCCACATTACGTTCCGGTGCCCAGCTTACCAGCAGCTTCACAGAAGGCAGCAATGTGCCAAGAACAAGCAGACTTTGGAGGTCCAGTATTTTGCTGTACTCCCCGCACATTCCAGTGGCAGATTCTCAGCAGTCAATTATTTGCCTAACACACTGTAAAAGCAACGATAAGGGCCCCAAGTACTTACCATTGCTAACCATGCGTCGAGCTACCTCCCACAGCACCAGCCCGAAGGCCCAGATATCGACCCTCTTGTAGGAGTCGAAGCAGTCTGCCTGGATGGTTTCGTCCAGCACCTCCGGCGCCATGTAGCGTTTGGTGCCCACTCGGGGGTTGTTCCCCACATCCAACTGGTTCGTGCTTTGGGAGTGCATGACTGCAAGGCCTGGACAACAGAGAAGAACTGTTGAACCCCTTTGGAACCAGACATTAAAAGTTACATGTCAGGAGTGACACAGCAGACGGTTCATTAAAAAGAAGGAACTCGGAGTCCAGCCGTCCAAAGACCAACTGGGTCAGCTCCATAGCAGCCCTCAAAAACAGCCCTCGTGTCCACACACTCAGTAATCCCTTAGGAGGTATTGGTCTATTAAACGCGTTATTGCACGGCTCTAAAACGCTGTTATTATAGGAACAAAATGTTTTGCAGCCACTGGATGTCACCGGCGCTCTAGGCACGTATACACACAAGGCTGGGCAGCTGTTACTTAGAAGAAAACAATTCTACCCAGCATTCAAATTTATTTATAGAACTTTTGGGTAGGTGGATGTATCTGAGTGTGGGGAGAAGAGAAGAAAAACACTGCATGACAGATATACACAAGTTAAAAAATAAAGCTGAAAAATAAAAGCCACCATATTTGTAGTAGCTTGAAAGATAAACATCCTCAAGTGATCCAAAATGAGTCAGCCAAAGCCACTCTACCAGGCTTCTACTAATTACCAAACATTTAAGCAAAGAACATTATGTGAGGGTCTAATTTACTGTAAATTCGGAAACGCACAAAGTACTCATTTTGCCATGGTAAACAGACAGCACTGCAAATTGAACAGCAACAGGTGCATGACATAACTAAGCAATAGAAAAGGCACAGACTCCTGGCTTTCCTCAGCAACTCCTTACTATTTCCATTTAACACGACTTTTAGATGGAACTTAAGAAGCCCATACTCCAGGCCCAAAAAACATTAGCTAATCTGCCATTTATTTTACTTTTTTTCCTTACCAAAAGAATAATCTGTACTTCCCAGGAATAAAAATCCGGAAAACCCTCTCCTGCAATTCAAGTGACTTCAGGCTGCTAAGAAAATGCTCCTGGCATCTTGAGAAAGATGCTGTCTATTGACTGCCCCATTGCCACTCAGAGCTGGAGCTGAAGAGCCTATCCTCCAGATAAAAATCATTTTTGTCCTAGTTGTTTTTTCCTTTCTCTTCAGATCTCACACACTGGAAACAGAGGTTAGAAAACAAATTTCCTGGCAAACTCTAAACATGTCAAGACTCTGGAGGACACTGGTAAAATTCATAATGTTCCATCCAAATAGGACAAAACAGATTCAATAGATTGATGGGTCAAAGTTTAGGGCTGAGGGATGCGAGTCAGCATCCAGTACACTATAAACTGAGAACATGTTGCAATAATGTCAGGAGACAGCCATGTTGTAATCAGGTCCTCATCACAGTGGCATCTGTGCTGCTCAGAGGACAGACAGCGCACTGCTTCACTTCCCTTTCACCACAGAACATCCCAATGCACATTTAAATCAAGCGAGCTCTTACTGTAAAATACCAACTCTCTAAAAAATGTCTCTCTAAAAAAAAAAAAAAAAAAGGGCCAGGGAAAAAATGATGGAACACACTGACTTTTAGGTTGCCAAAAGAATCACTGTTACTATGCTGGGACATTTTCCAGGAACAGAAATTGAGTAGATGTGTTCTGTCAGTACTCTTTATACCTTCCTTACAAATACAAGTTCTTGTCTCAAGCTGTTGTTCACTGCTCAACGTGAAGGGAGGAGTTCAGTGACAGAGTAAGAGGAGAGCCGAGCTTATTTTTCTTTTTGTATAAGTTTTACACCACTGTTTGGTATAGTTGCTAAACACTGTTCTGTAAAGTTGCATACATGGTCTACGACCTTGTATGAGAATTGCTTTATAAGTAGAACAGATCAATTAGAGGGCAGAGCTTTCTCAGGCCTAACTGCACTGACAGACTGAAGCAACACTGACATCTGTCCTTGGACTTCATGAGAGCTTTTGTATAGCTAGGACATACTTGCTAACTCTCCTCCTTACACATAAGAATCAAATTAAAAATGCATCACAAATACATGCCTGCATTTTAAACATTTAAAATATAGGTATTTTACCATCACAAAAATTATTGAGAAAATGTTTATGACTGTCCTTGCTCAGAGAATCCCTCTGATTTTTGAGGCTTCCAGGTAAACCATAGAATGGCTTGGGCTGGAGGGAACCTGGTAGATCACCCAGTGGATTTCACTTGGTTAGTGTAGTGTTAATCAACGCCAGCACATGCTGGCCCCTTCTCAGCATGAATATGAATTAAGAGCCAGTCCCTGAAGTTCTGTTTTTCAACATACAGCTCTATGTTTTACTAACTATTCCCTCTGCAACTTTTGATAGGCCACGACTCTCAAACACTTCTCCCTTCTGTTTATAAAAAAAAAAAAAAAAAGCATTTTGCAGACAGCCCTGCTGGTGTGAGCACTGCCGCAGCCATCCCAGCACCCCACCAGCTTGATGCCTCAAGCCAGCTGTCATGGAGAGCTCTGTCCTGGACTGAGTTACCTGGGCAAAAAGCTTAAGCTGGACAGACACCTTGGAGACCTACAGGCTTGAAATAGTGAGGATACAAACAGAAGGGCACTTATTCCTTCAGAAATGATGTGAACCATAGCAACCGCTGCCCGTGTAGATCTGTGAATGGCATCCAGCACAAAAGACCAAGAACAAGTCCAAAACGTTCCATCTGTTTCTGAACTCTGGCCTGGGCCCTGTAGCCATGCAGCTGCACAGCAGCATCTCTGGGTTGGAAGTGCCACCTAGCGGCTGCCAAACCTTCAGGGCAACACCAGGTAATTCTCACACTGAGTTTCCTTCAAGGCTATTTAAGGTAGGAGTTATCCAATATACTCGTCTGCTGTAGGAACACAGAGTGCATTAACACTGAAATGAACTCACCTAAGTCTGCTATGCAGCACTGTCCATTTTTCTTAACGAGGATATTTTTGCTCTTCAAGTCCCGATGAGAAATGGCAGGCTTCCCCTGCGTTCCAAATATCTCTATGTGCAAATGTGCAAGGCCACTGGCTATGGACAGTACTATCCGCAGGCAGCTGACAGTGTCCAGGGTGGTGAGCTGCAGATAGTCATACAAAGACCCCATCTCGTGGTAGTGAGTAATTAACCACAGCTGAGTGCTAGAGTTTCTGGAAGTCATATCGGATGCAATAAAACCTAGAAAAGATGGGAAAAAAGAGAAAAATAGAGTGACTAAGTGACTTTCCCAAGAAAAGAACCACACAACTAGGCCTCCTGTGCATTTTAAAACTCAACTGAACTGAATCTTGACCTCCGGGCTACTGCACTGAGAACAGACTGCAGGTATTACCCACAAGGAAAAAAAGTGATAATACGTTCTGGAACTCTAACTCAAGCCCATGCACAAGAATGTCTTTGTATGGAGAGTCACAAACAATTACTTGTCAGGACCATATATTTTTTGAAAAGTCCAAAACAAATACATTTAGTAGTCAGAATCTTGCTGTCCCATGGGAAGCACCACGTCCTTCAGATCGAACAGACTGACAGAGCCCATTCCACCCCACAATCACCCCAACCACCCAACGGCTCTGCAGCCGTGGCCGCACCACCAGCCCTCACACCTGGCACTGCTCTGCGCTGCAAGCACAGTGGGTGGCTAAAGGGAGTGTGGCAGTCCCATGAGATCTGCACTCCAAAATCAAGCTACAGAGTTCTACTTCAACCTGCATACACACCACTTCCACAGTGAAGTGACATAGAGCACCTGTGCACATCACAGCTGTACTTAACAACTGCTTGCTAGAAGGGGACAAAGGAATTTCTTTTCTAAGCTCATGAACCTCAAGGACTGTTTTAAAAGCACGAGGTCTTAAAACTTCACCCAAAGGTCAGGTGTTGGTCCCTTCCTGCTACCTCTGAAGTTGGGCATCATCACACTGCTGTACTCTCACCGCGTTAGCCAGGAAGCAGCAGAAGCATTACTCTCGAGCCAGAGGAACAAACTGGGTTTACTAAAAGCCTGCGTAAGACATCTGTCAGCAAGAACACCCACTGCACTCTTCTAGAAGTCAGATTTCTCCACAACACGACAATATCATAAGTGACAAGAGTGTTTAAAGCCAGCAAATTTGACAGTCATCAAGACAGACGCAACACTAAGAGAGGAACACGGGAAACATGTAATGTAATTTCAGTCAAGTTCCTTGCTCTCTGGGAAAGGAAAGTTCAATAATTCACACTGCAGGAGTTCACCAAATTATTTATCTAGTAACA
The DNA here is from genome assembly GCA_037305975.1 of Chrysolophus pictus. Lineage (NCBI taxonomy): Eukaryota > Metazoa > Chordata > Aves > Galliformes > Phasianidae > Chrysolophus > Chrysolophus pictus. Next base: position 1,027,008 of record CM074582.1, on the reverse strand, counting down.
AAGGAATTGCTCCAGCAAACATTAGAGCATCTAGCAGAGTGAGGCACAGAGCCAAGGAATATTCTCAGACAGAAAAGATGAAGGAGCCCCAATAAAAATGTCTGAAGACAGACTGTGGGTGAGGTAATGCAGCAAGCAGAAGACAAGGTGTTGCTTTTATTTGTAAAGGTGACTCCCCAGAAGAGAAGCCTGTGTCCAGTTGAATAAAAACAGCTTCTATAACTTCAGCCACAGCTGATAAACATCAAAAGCCCTTGTTACCTAAGCTCTTGGATTCAGCACACATGTTCAAAGGATGCACAAGATTAGAAATCATCACATTTCAATATTTACAGGGAAATGAGATAAAGGGCAACCATAACCAAAGTTTAAACACCAAAGAAGATTCACCAGTTTGACTCAAGCTCTGAGCAGAACAATTAAATTTAACAAAAAATAAACTGTGCTACAAGTCCATTTATCCAGGCACAAGGGAAAAGAGAAACTCCTCTCCACTCATTCTCCTCTTGGAGAATGGTCCTCCCAGGTAAACTCAAGTTGTAACAAAACCAGACCCACCAGAATCTCTTCACCTATACATTGCACAACGTTCTTTCTCACCGTTTCACCACCCTGTGAGAATTGCTGCAAGGCTGAACCCTCAGCAGGAGGGCCTGTGGCACCTCCTTCCCTCTCTACATGCTATAGTGCCAACAATCAATTAATCTACTTGACTGTTTTGTGTCAGAGCATTTCTGCAGGACAATGAAGCACAGTTGCTGGGACACTTCCTCCATTTATGGGACTCAGATTTCAGCACCTTCCTGAAAGTCTCTCTGCTTAAAATTTCCCTTCAACCACTGAATACAAACACAAGAGTTAACTCCTGAGGACTGCAAGATGTAAAATAGCACAGAGCATTCACACAAGTCAACTATTTGGTTAACTTACCTTCACGTTAACTACATGAACACAATTATACTACTTACCTAAAATATTTTCATGCCGCAGCAATACAGTGTTATACAATTCAGTTTCCCTGAACCAGGATTTTTCATCCCTAGAAGAGAAGATCTTCACAGCAACATTTTCTCCTTGCCACTGACCCCTCCAGACTTCTCCATAACGGCCCTTTCCTGGTCAGGGAGGAAACACAAAGAGCTGTGAACTAACAGTCCTCGCAGGATTAAGGACAGAAGCAGCCAAGCAAACAAAATCCACTCCTCCCAAATACGGGTACTAAAGAATCAGTGCTCATCATTGCCCTTCACCTTATGTAGTATTACCAGGACAACACGCAAAGACACATATGCTATTAAACCCAAGTTTCTAACAACAGCACAAGATTACTGCCAATATGCATAAACAAAGGTACATATGCACACACATCAAACACTGTGGGTGTTAGCTGTACTACAGCTGAACAAATCTACAGGACACAGTAAAAACTGTATTTTCTCTGCAATCTGAATATTTGCCTCTAAAATTTCCCACAATGCATTCCTTGCAGTAATTCCTTTCCTGTTTTGTCTAGAAAGAAAACAACACGTCACACACAACTCTCTGAAGTGGGGGTACCTCAGCTCCATGATGCCAGAAGCAGTCAAGGCACGAAATTGAAAAGATGAACACTGACTCTGAATTCCCACTTCTCTCGACAAAACCCAAACTCGGTCACAGCTCACTGCTGACATTTCAGCACCTCGCAGAACATTTTGCTACTTTACACACAGTGTGTTCCATTGTGTGTTTTGTCCTGTATGTTTAGACTGCATGTGTGGATAAATACAGCTCTCTCCTCCTTGCACACCAGTACTGCACCCAGCGTTTGTACTGGGCAAGGAAATGTTTTCACTGCGAACAATGACAGCACTGCTGTTGCTTAAGTGACTTAGGCAATGTACTACAGGTCACTGTAGGCAATTAAAATAAACCCATGAGTTCTGAGGTTAGGAGGACAAAAAGGACACAAACACCAGGGGAAGCCTTTGTGCCTCCCTTGCAAAAGCAGTAAGTATAGCCAGGCATAAAATGAAGGACGTCAATAAAAAACAAAAAACACTAAAGACCATCACCAAAACATCAGACACGCTGTCTGCATCCCAAGCTTTCTACCCAAGAAGTAGAAAGCAATATTAAATTATTAAACACCCAGAAGCAAAGCAACATCCTGGAGAAGGCACAATGGGTGAGTTTCTGATCATCATCTCCACCACAGCTAAAATACCATAGCTTCAGCGTTGACACAATACACTCTGCTGGACTTGACAACTGTAAATACCCAAATTCTGCCCTTCATGGCTGCGCCATTCAGTGTTCCAAAGGGATGCATACAGATTAGCTGCAGACAGATACCCAATAGTGACATCTCAATGCTGTCACCCAGAAGAGAACTCCTGCAAAGTGCTTTCATCTGGCTCTGCCATAAAGGCTAAGACACACGGGCTCTGGAAATAGCACCAGCCCGTGTTACCTCGGGAGCAGGCATCACCCCAACAAGACACACATACCTCTACACCACAGACTACACACCTCTCAAAATCATTGTGCATATAATATTCTATAGTTTCTGATGAAGAGGAACTGCTCAACATGTAGACTAAGATTTAATGTCAGTGTGAACACATGCCTACTCAAGGCACAATATAGGCCAGAAGCAAAGAAACTCTGGCAAAATGTCAGCCCAGGCTCAAAAAAAGTGTAGAAGATCCTGAACATCACACTTAAAGTTCTGCAAAAAGATAAAAAGGAGTTTTAGGAAAGAATTATTTGTAGTCACTTACACTTAGTTAAAAAAAATAATTACTGAAAAAATTTCTCTTTCAGGAAGGACAGAGCAGCACTAATACATCACTGCCTGCATGCTCCCAAAGCAACCGCAGAGAAGCAGGCCACAAAACATATCAAAAAGGGGCAGAAATATTTAAGTATGCCATCAGAAACCCTTTTGAAACCACTATTGTGAGTGGAAAGCTGCAAGGAACATTACCATGACACCATCTGACACCCTAAGCCACATAAAATGGGGGTTTGGTCCCATGGCCGCAGAGGCCTTGCAGGAATTGAGGCAGGGTCTCCAGGTGAAAGTCAGGCTGGTGGGAGCCACCTTCCTGTGATCCCCAGCTGCCAAAAACACTCAAAGGAATACAAGATTCCCAAGGTATTGCCTTCTGCAGCCTGAGTGTGCTTAAATTCACATCCTTTGCATCTCCCCTTCTAATCACATATTTATGAAGTGCTATTTTAGCTATTTCACTTGCTGCTTCAACTCCAGATCCTAGAGTCCAAACAATCATTTTCTAATTCTAAAGCCTTCTAACTGAACACCATTTACCGTTTTACAAATGTGTTGGACAGTTTCAAACTCCCAATGGCGTTTGCTTCTCTCAACACACAGTCCACCTAGCTTACAAGGTGCCCATTCAAATGTTCTTCCATCGTACTATCTAGTGTTACCTTCCTGAAAAAAGGTCAAATTTTTCCTTATAAAGCACAGATGATATTTGCTGTCTTCCGCATAGATCTGAAAGGATGATCCTACTTTCAAAGCAGAAATGCATTCTGTAAGCTGAAGCATGAAAAGTTTCATATAATGTAAGCACAACTGAAGAAAAAGGTAATTAGGATGCCAGACAGAGTTTTCTGTGTGTGTTTGTTACCCAGACCCAACACAAGGCAAACAAGATTTCTACTGACCTACGCACTCCACAAGCGTGATCTGGCGAGCCACTGTTCTTTGCACCAAGAATGGAAGTCCAGAACCACTTCCAGATGTGCAGGAATGGTCCAATAAATCCTGTTCAAAAGCAAGATCAGAATTTTACTATATGAACTGCATTGTTTTCCACTTAAATACACAAAGGTGTATCTCTTCATAGAATTAAAGCTTATTGGTAGTATCAGACACACGGCGAAGTTCAGCTATGCAGAACCAAAATACACTGCAGCCACCACTCTCAGTGGACTGAGAACACTCTGCACAAGGTTTTCCTATTGCAAAGGCTGTACCAGGCATACCAGAGAAGAGAGGAACTAAAACTTGTGCGTAACCAATTTATCTTGGAAATTTTACAGTCAACTCAGCAAGGAATAGCAAACAAATCAAGGACTGCTTCACGCTCACATTTCTTATTCTGTCCCTATCCTTTATTCTGTGTTCCAGTATCATTTTCTTCCAGACAAGCATTTGTTTATTTTAAGAAGAGCATGACATTTAGTGCATGTGAACCTGGATGCTCACTTGCAGCATGCAAGCCATCCTGCCATCAGACTCTGCCTACACTGGTTTTCCAGCAATTTGTCCTTCTTAGCTCCTTATCTCAAACGTGCATTTGTCACTTATTTTAAAGAGGTTGATAGAAACTTCCTTCCCCCCCGCCCCCCCCCCCCCCCAAATCTTCTAGGCCTTGCAGTAATCTGAACCACTTAAATGAGACCTAAGTTCTCAGACACTTAAACTATCACCTCTGTGTCATCAGCAGGAGAAGCAAAGTTTACTCTTGAACCTTACCTATTTTTCCAACTCCTTGTGGTCTCTTCCTTTTGAAGACGACTACAAGAGCACAGCCATGCAAGCGTGCTTTCACTGGCTAGAGCTTAGCTTGTCTCTCAGATCTACTGACCTGGGGGATCCCATATCCTCTAAGTCTGCTTTATGCATCCCTATGAATAAACATGCATTAGAAAGAGCTGCTGACAACTTCTGTACTTAAAAGCCCAGCCACATATGGAGTCTGGAACAGAAACATGCAATGACTTGTTTTTCCAACAGCCTCTAACATGTGCCTGCAGACATATGCTGGTGCCCAGCCAAGGCGCATGGCTGAAGTCAGGAGCAACAGGGAGATGCTGTCAAGGCACTGCACAAAAACAGAGGGGTTTGGGAGCAATGGCTTCCAGGCATGGCTCAGGAAAGGCTGTGCTTTGCAGAGCTTTCTGTTCAAAAAGAACGTTAGGAATCTAGTTGAACATTAAAATCCTATTAGCCTACAAAAATGCTAATACACAGCTACTTTTACAGCTAGGACTCCTAAACTAGTTCTAAGTATTAGCACCTGGTTGCTCCATATTACTGGGCTTTTTTTCTCTTTAGGAAGGAAAACAGGATAAAAAAGCATATGCCCAATCAACCACAAAGCATTTTCAGGAAGCTGCACTGCTGGGCTTCAACCATATCCAATGAAATCTCATTTCTCCTCACAATTTTTTTAATGAGTGCTCAAGACAAGATTGTGTAATAGTGACAGGAGATGCCGTTTTGCTTTTCTGATGGAAACAGAGCTCATTATCTTATCTACATCAATGACTGTAAAAACAAGATCGAGGAGGCCACAGCTCTTTTATTCTCCATTAGGAAGCTCAGCTTAGAGCTGTATTTACTGCACTAGGGAGACTAATCCTAAATGCAAACAAACTTAATGTAACAGAACTGGAGATTTAGATCACACAACTGACATGAAAAATCCAGAACATGAAAGACTTACTGTGTAGGTGAACACGTACAGACAAGGAAATATCAATATCTTTATTTTTTGTTTACATCACCAGCACCAAGAGGCAGAGACACGATGCTTACAGAGCTACAAGAGTTACACAGCTATGAACAAAACGACAGCAGACCAAAACTTCACAGCTAGCAACTTCTCCAATTTCTTTTGAAAGAATTTTCTTTTTTTTTTATTTCTCCCAGGCTTTAACTGCTGTTTCCTTGGATCATGAAACAATAAAGAGCAAAAGGTCTGCAACTGGAATGGGAATGGTTTTGTACTGATAAGAGATAAGAGCTGGAAGACAGTGCTTACAGACAATCAAGTTGCATACCTGCCTAATTTGTGGGGAACACATCAAACTGGCTCTTTTAAGACCAAGAATCAAGCCTTCTAAGAGAGCCAAAGACATTAAAAAAAGAAGTTACCAAGTGTAATTTATACATGGCTGAGCTGCAGCAGAACAGCAGGCAGTGACACAAAGCTGTTACAGTTTACAGAGCGCCCGTTCCCAGTCACACCAACCACCCAATACTTCAAGCTCAGGAGGAAGGCACTGGTTTCAGTAACACTCAATGTACTCCTGAAGCCATGAATGTTCAGTTTTGATGGGAACATTGCTGGAAACATTTTGAATTATTATTACTTAAAATAAGGCCAAGGTATAACACTTCAAAACTTTAAAAAGGAAACGCTTCCCCGTGTTATTTTATTTTCCATAGACTGAGTGATCTGAAACATTTAAAAAACTGAATTTTGAACAAGATATCCAAAGAAAATGAGAAGTGCTGCTACTCCCCTCTGTCAAAAAAAATTCACTGATTTCCTACTCCTCCAAGAGCCCACCTACTAAGTTCATGGGACTCAGATCTGAAGTTTTAAGTTAAGACAACCTGTATTTTCTTCTTTCCCCATCATCACATCCTTTTCAGTCTTTCAAATTGTCACTGAAACATCCAAATCACAATACATTTTTACACCTTTCATATCACTTTAGGCTACCCGAAAACTGTACAAACGTTGTTTTGCTGATACATAAGCTTCTCAGTGGCTTTAGATGTTGTTAGAACCAGGAAATGTTTGACTAGAGCTTACAGCAACTCTCCAAGTCAAGGAAACTATACTTGCAGAAGTGTTTTTTTGTTTAAGTTTCATTTAAACTGTGGCTTCTGAACACAGTAATGTCCTCACAGAAGTCCTGACACTTAAATGGTATCCTGGCAGCATAAAGCCGTGGCCATGTCTGGAGGGTCTGTGAGGGCATTTGGAAGCAAAATTTTTACCATTCACAAAGGTTACTTACTGCCAATGTACTGTCTCCAACATTTGAAGCAATGAGTCCCTCAATTGTGCCATATTCTGCATCTCTAGAATTGAGTCTCTCCATGTGGTTCTTCTGTATTCTCCGGATGACGAGCACAGCTACCACAGAGAAAACTACCAGCACTACCACGGGAGCCAGTATAACAATGATTAGTGTTTCCATGCTGTAACCTGCAGCTTCCCCTTGCAGGGTTTGCCCTTGGAAAAGAGAAAGAACAAAAGAAAAAACATTAGAACACCTAGAGAAAACACTTCCACAACCAGCAGTGCTAACACACTTTGCTTGGTAGCCACTCAGACTGGGAGAGGCTTTTAGACAGTCAAAGCAGCAGCACACAGCTACACAAAGCGTGCTGCCATGACTCAACTGCTCAGAATTCCTTTTTTATAAGTTAACCACTCACCTTTAGAAGAGGGCAGCTTCGCAGTGATATTCATGTTGCACAGGTATCCTTGGCAGCACTCCACAGCTTGGTCAGGAGATGGCGGAGTTTTGCACGTCATTTTCCCTTGTTCATAGACTTGGAAGCAGCCTTTCTGGTAAACCTTAGCACCATCGTTAATGCTCAGGGAGGCGAAGCACTGCTGGCCCTGGCAGCGGTCTCCATTCCCACATGACATGCCTTCACACACACATTCATTTAGCTTCAGCTCCTCGTCTGCAACAAGGGAGAGGTGAGGAAAAAAAACACATCATACTCTGTAACTACTTTCACAGAGAGATTCAGTTATCTCCAAAGAATAAGACAGTAAAAATCCTTTGTTTAAGGGAAGGAATATTGCTTGCAGCTATCACAGAGGAACTACCAAGTAGGAGCTAACAATACTCATTTATCTGATTCAGCAAGGCAGAGATACAAGCCCGCACCACTGAAGAAATACCAGTCTTATCTGCCCACTCCAAGCACTCACATTCCCAGGGCTCAGCTTTACATCACCCCACAGGCACCGCTGCAGGGGTACAGCATGGAAGGGCTGTCTGCATAAGGGCAATAAGCAGAGAGAAACCAACTGTAACTTTAAAGGAGATTTGCTAAACTCAATTGCATTGCTCTGCTCAGGGTGACTGAACAGAGATGAGGCTGCTCTTGCACACACTCCCAGGGTGCATGCACTCTCACAGCCAGACTCACTCGCATTCTTTTTTCAGCTCTAGCGAAGTTTCCAGCCATAAACACACAGATGTCCCTAACACAGCAGCACATCACCACGTGTTCAACTTTTCAGAGCCTATCATTGGAGGTTGCCTACTGGGAATAGAACTCTGTTTATTTTCCTCTTGTTTTTTTTCTGCCCTCCCACAATGAACAAATACATAAGTATAGTTTTCCACTTTTGAACTGCCTAAAGTCAGCCAACTTCCCTGCAGCCCACACCCTGCTCAGTGCACGGACAGCCCCTGTGGCTCACAGCCTGTTCTATCCCACCTCCCCATCCAGGGACCCTTTCAGGCCTAGGGCAGCCTGCAGCAGCCAGAGAGCAGAAAGCCACCCCTTTGGCAAAGAACCTCTGGGCTGGGAGCACAGACGCTCTCCTTCACAACAGTTACTCCTCATGTCCAAACTGCTCCTCATTTTCCCCAGCTGGTTTTCCAGCCTTGTAGTGCATTACCACCTAACCCTGTCCCCCATCAATGCCCCTGCAGTGCCACTCAGCCCACAGGCCGTGCTGGGTTGCACAGGGCCAGCAGTGGTTGCCATGCCCCGGCAGGTGCTTGTAAGCTGGATGCTGCACCACAATAACACATCCTCACGTGCATAAAGCCACCCACAAGGGTGCCTTCCTCATCACATTCTCCCATGGAAAAATACACTGCATGCGTTCCTTCACAGAATCACAGAATGGCCAGGGTTGGAAGGGGCCCTAAGGATCATGAAGCTCCAACCCCCCTGCCACATGCAGGGCCACCAACCTCCTCATTTAATGCTAGACCAGGCTGCCCAGGGCCCCATCCAATCCGGCCTTGAACACCTCCAGGGACGGGGCATCCACAACCTATTTGGGCAGCTGTCCCAGCACCTCACCACTCTCTCTGTAAAGAATTTCCCCCTGACGTCCAACCTCAATCTCCCCTCCCTCAATTTAAAACCATTTCCCCTCATCCTGCAATTATCAACCCTTTCAAAGAGTTGATTCCCCTCCTGTTTGTAGGCTCCCTTTAGGTACTGAAATGCTGCAATGAGGTCACCCCGCCTTTTCCCCAGGCTGAACAAGCCCAGCTCCCTCAGCCTGTTGTCATAGGAGAGGTGCTCCATTCCTTGTAACATCTCAACTTAGAGATGTTCTCTCCACTGAGCAGAACATTCCGCTTCCCACCCAAGCAGCCAAGGAAACGGGCACGGGGCCACCTTGTCTCACCTGTACTAAAGCAACACCACTTACTGATATTTCTTCAGCTCTGACTCAAAATAAACGCTATGTCAGCTATGTCATATGGTCAGCAAATGATAAACTAAACAAACGTACAAAAAGTCAAAACATGCAGCACAAAAAGTCTCCGTTTCCTCTCTAAGGACAACCCACTCCCAGTGGGGGAACTAGCAAAACATGTTAAGAGGTTACAAACCCAACGTGGAGCCAGGCCAGGGCTGCTGAAGTCTCTCACCATGACAGGGACTTCAAACACAAAGGTCACAATATTTAAAAACAGCAATATTGCTTTTCTTTTTAAATGACAAGTGTTAAGCAGCTCTGGAGGCAGGGCAGCAGGTGAGCAGGCAGCACAGGGTCAGCATCCATCTCTCACAGGGCCCCAGAGAACAGCAGTGTTAAGTGCACAGAGAAAGAAAATGCACCATAGGAAATTTGGGAGAGGAGAAGGGAGGGAATAAAGCAAACAGAAGCAGAAAGCTGGCATGGCTATTCTGCAGACACTTCCACAGGAAGCTCCACTTCACAAAGAGGAAAGCGTTCCTTGTAGACGTGCACTCAGCTGGCATGGGTCAGTGGACTGCAGCCCCCAGACAGCTGCTCTGGGCACTGCGCAGCCCCAGCACAGCCCTGCCAATGCTCTACACTCCTTAATATAATAGCTCTGAAAGCTACTAACGTTTTAATTGTAAAGAATCAGCTGTACTTCAAGTGTGATAAGGAGGTGCAGCATGAAAACTGCTACCAAACATTATTAAGAATATACTGTATAGTATAACATATTTCCATAGTTTAACATATTTCCACTAAGATCTGTCTAGAGTTGCTTCCTTTTCAAACCATGCCTTAATCTTTGCTTTGTAAACACAAATAAAATCACACTAAGCCTCCACACATGTATTTCCCCACTTCACAGTCTTTCCCAAGGATCCAATCATCACGCGCTTTTATTATTCAATAATTGATTCAATAAATCAATATTTGAGAACAAACTCAGGGGATTTCAGAAAGACCTGACAAGGCAAAGAGCACCAATGTGCCACAGCAGATACTCTGTGCACGTCACACATCACCTGAAATGCAGTCACAGCTGAGGAAGTCACTGGCAGAAAGCCTTCCCCGCATGCTGACAGCAGGCAGTTTTGGAAGCACCCATCACACAACATCCAGAAACCTTCAGGTGAACCACCACCCTTCTCCCATTTTGCTGAAGCAAACCTTACACACACTGCACATCTGAAACCCTTACACGCACATGACAGAAGGAGTCACTCAGCATTTCCAAAGACCTGACTGGAGCAGCCATGGAGAAGATGAAGTGCTGAACAGCCCAGACATGAGAGCCCTCCAGAGGACAGCCCAGTAACACAACTCCACCTCAGCCCACTGTGCTGCAAAGAGCTGCTCCTTGCTTACCTCAAAGGTTTGCCATTCAAATAAGGTTTCTCATTTCACTCCCCAGGCCCTGCTAAGCCCTATGTCAACCACATACTATAGATTTTGCACACAAGCAGGCAAAAAGCAGGCTCTGAAGTAACTCTAAGTGGAGCTGAGAAGAGCTCTCCCCGCCATCACCAGCACAGCACTCACCTTGCACGCTGCGGGAGGGCAGGGCCAGCAGCAGCAGCAGCACGGGGAGAGCCATGGCTCCATCTGTCACCGTAGGCCTGCAGGAAGAGACAGACATGAGAGCTGGGCACACTTACACCGCCTCCACGTGTAACCACCCCAAAACAGTGCCTCTCCACATCTCCCATCAACTCCATAAACGAAGTGCAGGACGACCAAGTTTGGTCTCATTTCCTAAACGAGTCATCTTCTGCATCTACAAAACTTCTATTTTATCATGGTATCTTAGTGAGATTTATACTTTTTTGTAAAGTTACAGAAGCATAATTTGCAAATAGAGCATGTATCTGAAGTGTGCCAAGAGGACGGCATGCACACTTTCAGCAGCAAGCAGGCATGTAATGTAGAAGATTTGCTTTACCAATCAGGTTTTAAAGAGTTAAACTGCTATGAACTTCAAAGGAAGTTGTGTAAAACTGCACTGTTTGGACTATGGGAGAGAGAGGTCTCTCTCTGAATAACTTTCTTTAACCAGCAGCAACTGGCGCTGGACAGCAGAGAAAGCACTGCATGTATGGCAGAGCCATCCCAGCTCCGTGCTGCTTGACCCACGTCCTGTGCAAGAACTGATGGTGTTCCCAGCAAAGGCACGGGCTCCTCTAAGGAAGTAAATAAAGGAGTGAATTCTTTCACATACTTCAAACCTTTTCCAGAATGCTTGCTCCTTACAAGAAAACAAAAGCTCTCTCCTCACTTTGAAGAGCTATTTTACATGCTACTGACAAGAAACTTCTTTGTAGCAGGGGTCATCTCAGTGGAGAACTTGGGACTGCAGAGAACAGCAGATGATGGCCCCACGGGTCTCCAATTCCAAACCACCCACATGCCCCGACCCCAAGCCCTAAAGAGCAGCAGGGAGCGCATCCAGATCAACACAGCTCTGGTGAGCAGGCACGGGGCTGCTGCTGTGCCTCTGACAAGCAGCACTTACATTCGCTTACTCACACTGCATCCTAATGCAGCAGACAGAAAAGTGACAGTATCAACATTTTCAATTTTCATCAGGTATCTTCTGTTGCTGCCTTTTCATATCATTAGCAGGCTGCCTGTGTGGTTGGTGACTAAAGCCAAATCATTTCTGTATTTATTTCCTGACACAGATTAGCTTTGGAAAGATGTCAGGGATTGTTCTGTGACCAGTTAACGTGGTCAAGGATTTGTGACCCTCTGTGCTCCAGTTCTGAGACTCCCTGCTTGAAGGGAGGAGCAAGCAGCGCCCAGCATCACTCCCTCTGGCACAACCCACCTCTCACTGCTTGCACCCACTCTGCCTTTCTACTCCCATTGCCAAAAGACCTTGCAGCACACACAGTACCTCACCTCCAACAATCACAAATCACAAGCAAAGCTGCATGCAGCACGATCAGCGAGCACTCATGGATGAGGTGCAGGGTAGGTGAAAGCTGCCCTGGAGCAGCCAGTATGTAGTGCTGCAGCCAGCCCAGGGCCTTGCACGGGGACAGCAGAGTCCCATATCCCCAGCTGCAGAACCAGGCTCAGTTGCTGCCTGGGGCCATGAGCAGTGGCAGCAGGGGGCTGCTCAGCTCTGCTAGAAATGAAATTGAATGTGTGAAGTATGTGCTCAGGACATGCTGAAGAGAAGGGACAGAAGACAGAGAAAGCGGATAATGGCATGCTACCTACATGCTGAAACCAGGAGAAGTCTGCAAGTATTTGTTTTTCCTTTCAAGCAGTCTATTTCAGTAATGATTCACCAAAAGACTGACAAAAGCCAAAAGTACACGCAAGCCTGAGCCCAGAAAAGAGGAGAGGAACCCAAACTGTCCCCAGCAGAGAGGCCAGCCTCCCCTGGGAGTGAGCAGTAACAGCGCTGAGGCCAGCAGTGATCCACTGGCTACACAAGGGTTTCCAGTAAACCCTCAACTCTCAATCCCTCACCCAAAGGACCGAGGAAGGGTGCTCTGCAGCACAGACCATCACAGAATTGCAGGGGTTGGAAGGGACCTCAAGAGATCCTCAAGTCCTAACCACTGCAAAAGAAGGTACCCTACCACAGGTTGCACAGGAAGGTGCCCAGCTGGGTCCTGAATGTGTCCAGAGGAGACCCCACAAAGTCTCTGGGCAACCCGTGCCAGTGCTCCCTCACCCTTACCATAAAGAACTTGTCTGCATGTTTGTACACAACTTCCATGCGCAAGTTTTAGGCAATTGATTCTTGTCTTATTACTACACCCAGCCAAGAAGAGTCTGCCCTTATCCATTTGCCTCCCACCTCCCTTCAGATATTAGGGAGGATCACCTCCCTCAACCTGCTGGCCACGCTCTTTCTAATGTGCCCATGGATGACTTCACTCAGCAACACACTTGTTGTTGGCTTCCCCCAAAAACATGCCTGCCAACCCACTACGGCTTCTAGGAGCACCATGCCCAGCATCCCACCAGGGCTCCCTGCCCAGCACCCAGAGAGCCCAGCACCAAAGGCTGCAGGACAGCCAGTGCTCAGCTATCAGCAAAGCAAACAGCAAAACCCAGGATACAAAGAGATCTCATGCGTTGTCCTCTCCAAGAGAAAAGCTGAATACCAAGAAGTTAAACCTGGCTTTTGTGAACCTTTGTTTCCTGGACACCTCCAAAAGCGAGGCCAGAATGCCCGCAGCGCTGTGCAGGCTGGTGCTGCCCCGGTACCCAGCGAGTGTGCACTGCAGGGGGAGCTCAGAGCAGGGCTGCAAACAGCCAGACCTGTCTGCAAAGCACTTAATGCACGTATATGAGAACCAAAATCCAACTCAGGTAACACCAGCAAGCATGCCTTCTCTACCTACTGCTTGTTTAGATAAAGAAAATAAGTTTTGAACATAAAGAACAAAATAGCCTTTAACAAAACTCCACAGAAACCTAAAACACAGATCTAAAACACCAGTGGGGACTGCTCCACGAGAACTTCTCCAAAGGGGAGAGAGTGGGATTTAATCCAAAGGAGGGGAACTGGAAAGCAGCCAACAAATAGCACGTACCATTTATTTTCCTTTCTCCACAGATCAGCCTTTGTTGACATCTGGCTGTGAACTTTTGGCACGCCCTGCGCTGAGAACGACTGCAGTTGCAGTAACCACTAGATGGCATTCAGAACACGAGTGCCTGTGCCTTGGGCACTTCGTGACACCCTCCATCCCACCCAGGGCTTGCTATATGGCAGAGCTGCAAACGGGATACAGTACTGTGTATGCTACTAATAGCATGCAAGGAAAAACACTGCTTGTTTCAACTTTTTCGCCTACAGAAGTGGGAAGTTTGCTATGGGTCACCACAGACACATCCCCAAGGGGTAGCAGCAGGCAGATCCACCCAGGCCTGCTGACCTGCTGCCACAGGGCAAGCCCGGCCCAGGCAGGCACTGCAGCAACTCAGCTCTGCGTTCCTAAGGGTCAGGAGAGCTTCCCAGAAGCACAGAGGAGCGGCAGCAAGCACACCACATGGCAGAGAAGCCAGTTAAAACTGCCCACCCCACCATACTGGGGCACAACTAAGTTCCGCCTGTATTCACGAAGCCCCCAGATTCCGCAGGAGAGGTTCTGAGAAGCCCCCACCCCGTGCACGGCACAGCCCCAGACGCAGTGCCAGCAGCAGGCGGAGCGCAGGCCGGGCGCCAGCAGACACGGGGTCACAGCTCATCTGAATGCAGAGCAGACACGGCACGCCGACTCGGGGCAGCTCCGCTGGATCACAGGCGGCCGCGCTGTCACCCGCAGCCCTGGCGGCAGCAGGCCAAGGGCCCGAGGGCTGCGCATATTTGGCGTGCGCCTCACCAGATCGGTATCAAAAGAAAACACCCCCAGCATGGGCTGCGACTGCCATCCTCAACCACCACACACGAGCACAATTCACCAGTGGCATGAGCTTTAAAAGCAAAGATGGGCGCTTAAAACTGACAAATCACACGGCAGTTGGCCGTTTCTTAAGTCAGAGTTCACAGGAACACACAGACCTCCTCAGAGCAGCACCACAGCAGTGCTCCGTGTGTCAGGACAAGGGCAGACCTGGGTGCTCTCTTGCCAGCAGCGCAAAACCCAGCCGTAGCACCGCCCGTGGGCAGAGGGCACCCAGCAGCACATTGAGATCAAGGAGGGCAGTGCCCTGCGAGGCCACGCACATCCCAAATCGGCAAGAACAGAGACAACCAAGTGTGAGAGGCGCTGGGCCTCCCACAGCCACACACACCCATCATACACAACACAAAGTCCCAACACAACCGTCAGGAAGCAAACAACCCGAACAGCATCAAACATGGAGGAAACGCACCAAACATTGACTTCTCACAAAGAGGCAGCTCTGCATATGCTCATGCACATCCACTCCTTTCCTATTTAATAGTGAGGGAACAAAGCATGGAGTCACTTACAGAAATAAAGGCCTGCTCAACCTCCCTCCTGGCACCCGCAAGCAAGAATCCATTTGTTGTCTGTGTTGTCACCCACTGTCCTCAGCTGACACAATTGCAGATACTGCACAGCATGAGAGAACAAATTAGAAATATCCACAACACCTGGGAAAAAAAACCTCCACATTTATCCAAGAGGAAAAAACACCTTACCTAGGCCAAAGACATGGGCCAGAAACACAGGAGTTCTCATTCCCTTTGGAAAAGAGAAGGGCAGGGAGAGGACGAGGCAGGGCTGGCCCTGCAGAGTGGCTGAACAACCCGGCAGGGCTGTGGGCTCTGTGAGAGAGATGGTCATCAGAGCCCAGCTGCAAAGCTGCGCAGGTACTGCATCAGTGGGGCATCCCAAGCAACTCAGCAGTGGGTGGCCTGCTCCACTGATCCCGGACATTTTTACATTGACCTGAAAGCCTCATCCTATATTGCAACTTCTTTGTGCCTTGGAAAACTCAGGCATCCTTCCCCATTACTTGTCGCCTTGCAGGCAGCTGCCAAGGATCAACACTGCACCACGGATCAGCTTTCCTTTGCAGGGCCTGCACATGGTGACACTCCATAAGACCCTATGATACTGCACACAGCTCACTGGTCATCTCATCCCTGAGCACCCTGGGAGTTATGAGTGATTCACACACGCAAAGAGCCACCCACACGTGGTCTCACTGACACAGGCAAACAGGTGTGTGTTCGGACGCAGCGCTATCAGGCAGCCAGTGATCAGCCAAGCATGCAGCAGCTTCACCTCAGTCTGCAGCACTGAGCAGGTATCAATTCACAACCTGTGTTAGATACACCTCAACTACTGATGCCTTACACACAGTTCAGAAACTCATTAAACACCCTGAAGATGAAACAAGGATGTTAAGATGCATGGTACATAACAAAGTGTTTCTGCACAGGCATTACAGGAAGCACAGTTCCCTCCAGCGGGGAGCATGGCATTCTGCACCACAAGGGCTGCATCACGGCTGGGCAATGGAAATTCAATTGGACATTTACCCTGTTAAAAACAACTGAGAGTTACAGACAACTTTGGGCACTACTCACTTTGCCAGCACCATTCCAGATGATCACCCCATGTGGAGAAAAGTTCAGCCAGCACCTGGCAAGCCAATCTGCACAGAACACAGAACTACCTGCATCTCAGCACTGGCTATGGGAGGCATGGGCTTTCCCTGGAGCTGTCAGACCCCAACACAATATGAATGGAAGACAGGAACTCTGTCACCCATCAATAGCTTGGACTGATCCATAAGCTTTGTGTAAAAACCAAGCACAAATACTTCTAGCTATTAGAAGTTGCACATGTAAGCTTTCTATGCCTTTAGAAAAAGTGCACACTAACACCTACTAGCTCTAACTTACTCGAAGTCGACTTCTTTGAGACTTGGCTCACTAGCCAGCAGGCACTCCTTTACTTCATAAAGCTTTCATCTATGCAACACCTGATGAAAGAGTTCAAGGAAAAACAAATCTCCACAGCTCATAGCGCTTCCCAGCCTACCACCAAGCACTCCTCCATCCTGCTCCAAGCAGCTACCTGGCAGGTAGCAGCCACAGAGGCACCAACACCTCCATCCCTGCATGGGACTGGGGGGGGAGTCCCCAACCACTGCCCCCAGGTCCCCCAAGTGAAACATTCATTTCAACAAAACCAACCATCTGCAGCATAAAGATATGCTCACCAGAACTTTACTCCAGGGCTCTTTGTTTTGTTTTCAGTCTATAATAAAGTTTCCTGTTCTACAATTCACTTTGGCTTTCCTTTCACCCCTCAGAGGCTGCCCCTCCAGACAAGGCCCCGAGCAAAGCCCCCTGCAGGCTGGGTCCTGCAAACTGGGCCTCTTCGATGGCATCCTGCTCTGGAAATTTCAACAACCCCAATCAACTTTGGGAACCAACACTGGGAAAGCTGTAGCGCGCTGCCTGCATGACAGGCAGAAAGCATGGCAAAATGCTCACACTACCCTGTTGTTTTACCCCATCAAGTGCGTTTCATCACCATGCCAGACTGAGCCCAGGCATTCCAACTGCTGCCCTGTTGGGCGTGCAGTGCCCCGCAGCCCCACGGCCCTGCTGCCTGCAGCTGCTCCAGAAACAGGAACAGTGCAGCCATGGTGTAGGAGAAATCAGTGACTGCTGCACTAAGATCAGGATTTGTAAATGCTTTTTATTGATTTCCAGTAGCAAAAAGGTTTCCTTTCAAGCGTTTCTCTGAATGCTTCCACCAACATAAACAATGTAAAACAAACGGTTCTGAACACAAATCTTCAGCTCTGGACCCAGTAAGAAAAATCCTTTTCTCTCAATGTCATGGTAGTTTGGTTGGATCCCCACCCCCTCCTTTTTATTCCTTTCCCTGAGTTTTAAACACAGATCTCTTGGCCTTGGGCAGGCGCTGTGTTTTGGTTTGGTTCAGTGCAGTAGCTAGGGCCTGATGATGTAACGTGAGCAGCATTTCAAGATCGCTTCTCATTCTGGCAAGCCCTGCTACAAGACAAACGCAGCCCGACTCCCACAGACATACACAGCAGTGTCTCACCGCCAGCCAGTGCTGTTTGCATAATACACAAGGACCTTCAGAAGGTGCAAGTGCTTTTTAATTCCAGCCCAATGCTGTTGAGCTGGCTCACTCAGAGCCAAACACCCAGTAACAGACCCAAGAAACACATGCACGGCAGGCAGCGCTCCACGGACCCCCATCTCCTTTGGTGCAGCCACTGCCAGCCATGAGCCCATCCACACACCAACAGCCCCACTGGGCCCCACCTGCCTGGGCACATTCAAACCTCCACGTGGGCTGCAATGCCAACACGCCACCACCCCACCCACGGCCCCTCAGCCCAAGCACCCTAACCAAGACAGTTTGTAGTATTTTGGTCAAATCCAGCAGCAGCTCTGCACACCAGGAGCACAGCTTTTACACAGCAGCAGAGGCTCGGGACTCCGAGCAGAAGCCAGGCCGCTGCTTGGCAATCCACTTACAGCTTGACTACAGCCACATGTCAGCAAGCCAAAGGAAGCCAAATGCAAGATACCCACATATTTTTAGAGCAATCAGATGGAAAACAGAAGATCCTAATGCTCTGTGGGCATGCATCTCTGAATGATGTTTTGCGTCATCAGATCCTTTCATTAACTATTGCTTCGGTGTCCAAGAAGCACCCACTGCCCCAACATGGCTGCATCAGCTCCAGCCCAAAACCTCTGTGCCCCTCCTGGTAACAGGAATTACTGCATCACCACAACAGACATTCAGCACTGCCATCACAAACAACTCTCAGCCTGGTAACTTGGCATCCTATCACTTCTCCCTACTGATTTATTTCAGATACCATTCTGACTCTTCTTTCCAGAGCTCTGTGCTGCATCTTCCTTTTCCATCGCTAGCTGTATACTTCCAAATTCATGCCTCCCACATGGCCTTGCCAAACCTGACTGTACTCGCATGTCTTCAGAAAATTGTTCCACACATTTAGTCAGACTTTCATTTTAATTGCTGTCAGAGATGCCAAAAGCAATCGAATTACTATCCACCAGCTCAATTACTGTGACTGACCTCACACATACTTCTAGCTGCAAACACGAAGTAGAACACAAGCTACGTCTCTTTACAGGCAAGTCTAGCTTTGGATTTCTGAATGAAAGACTGCCTAGAAGCAAATCCTCTGTGATCACACAGAAACTAAGCTGCATTCTCTTGATTAAAGTAAGCTTGTGACATACATCCATTGGCAATTCCCAAGGCTCAGCATCTCAACACAGAGGATCCAGACACAACTGTTAACGTAACAGATTGAATACAACAAGTCAGAGAGAACCTTCACCAACCGCTTCCAGGAGAGAAAACGGGATGCCCAAATTTGCCCTGAGTCAAGAGCCACCTCTAACAGGACATGACTAAGAGACCATTCTGAGCCCAATACAAGAAAAGACAGCATTTGATCATAAACAGAGCATGACCATACTGTTGGGTTTTTTGTTTTTCAGTGTCAGGAAGAATTCAGCATAAATCCATTTGTCTCCAGCATGAGAGAGCACAAGTGATAGGAATGAATATACTTCACCCAAAAATCCTTTAATGGCAGCTGTCCCAAGACAAAGGGGAAAAGAGCACTGCCAAAGACACAGTGAATTACATTTGAATGTCCACTTACTGCCAGTAGCCTCTCGGTGCAGTTGGTAATGTTGATGAAGGCACCCAACAGTCAGTATGAAAACCTTTCCATCTTCTTATTGCCACCCAGTGGAAATGTGAAGCCAGATCTACCTCCAGAGGAAGCCACTAGCTTTTCACCTATCTTCTGGTCATCGAACAGACTGAGTTTCATGTGACCAGCACAGATCTAGTTCTGAGAGCTCTGAGGTCTGCAGGAGCACGGCTGCAGAGGTAAAGCAGCAGCTGCCATGCCTGCCTGAGAGCATGCAGTTTTGCCAGGAACCATCTCAAATTCAGCTGGACTAGACGCTAAGGAAACCACAATTAAATGGACTGAGACATCTAAAACTATTCTCAGAAAATAGGCCAGACTGGGCATGAAAACATCTGAGTTTGGCTTGATTCATAAACCACATGACCAAGACACCCCAGCAGTGCCTCCAGGCAGCAGGTGAAGGAATGCCGAGCAGCACAAAGGTAGGCAGCAGAGCTTCTCAGCCCCAGCTGCCTCTCTGCAGCTCCTGCACCTCTCAGCTCCCACATTTCCCATCATTTCCCATTTGCCACAGCCATACATCCTGAGCCACCCTTCCATCCCAGGATTTCAGGGCTCCTCCAGTCGGTGCTTTGGGGCACTGGGCCATGCTCACAGCCACAGCTGGTCAGTCAACCACCACAAAGCCACCTCTGATGCAAAACCAGAGCAACGCAACCTAAATCATCACATCTAGCCAGCTATGACTTTGCACACTTCAACTGTCTGCTACACCAACACACACCAGTCTCCTCTGCACCCATCCAGAACACAACACCAAGCCATTGTTTGAATAAGTGCACAAACTGATGTGGACAAGTCCTTCCCAGTTCCAAGCAAACACAGACATGACTTCAGACACCGGGAGAGCTGCACCAGCTTGGCTCCTCTGCCCTGTGAGTCAGCGTAAGTACTCTGAGCATTGCAGCATTACACATAAGTGAGCAGAGCACTTAGGGAAGCTGCTCACCAAAGTGAAAACAAAAGACCAAAGGACATCTGCACCAAGTGGAAGGGACAAATGGCAGGGGAAGCAGACTGCTTTCCATTTTCTAGTCTCAGCAATTGAAAAAAGCAGACATTTTTCTTCTTAAAGAAATAAGCAGAACTACATCAATAAATTCAAAAATAAACTGCTTGTACATGTTAGAAATAAGCACACGAGGAGGAGTGAGTTGTGAAGAGACACAGGACATCTGACGTTTACGTCCTGCCCAGCTACAGCACACAACCTATGGAGCAGCACAGGACACGGCTCACTGCCCCGCTCACACCACGGCCTCGCTGCCATCCCAGCAGGTTCACACTGCTCTTACTGGAATGCTGCTCACACCCCACAGCTGTCTCCTCACACAGTTGGCATTGACCCCGCCAACATGGGACTTGTTTCCAGCAAGGACAGTGTTATTTTATTGGCTACTCAGGCAGCACATGCACCACTAATGGAGTTTTTATCTCCCTGCTTTCCTGCCATATAGAACCAGCCAGGCTGACTCTGTGAACATTAAGATCACTCATTTTTCCCCATTCGATATCTCCAAGCCAAAACAACATCTGGAACTTCTGTGTGCCGCACAAAGAGGGAGACAGATTAAAGCTGGAGAAAGCTGCACAGAGCTTCCTGAGCACTGTGTGCGACCGCGTTTATCCACGTTTCCCATACAGTCCTTCCAGAACAGCCCTGCTGGGAAAAAAGTCCCTTGCACAGACTCAGACACAACATAAAACTCCTTCCACTGCAAAATAACCTCAAGAAGGATTATCAGAAAAATAACAGGAACAAAGCTGATAGGAAAGTTTAGAGTGAGAAAGCAGCGCGGTTCTTATAGCAAAATAAGGTGACGTACACTGACCTACAGAAGGAAACCAACAGAACGGCCCCAGTGCGTTACTTGATAGCTCATGGGAAGCTGCTGGTGCCTCACACAGATCCCACCCATGTGCAGCAGCCCCCCGAGCGCACCCGGTGCTCAGGCCATGCCCAGCACAACCCCACAGCCAGCAGAGCAACAGAGCTGCGCCGCAGACAGGCGCAGGGCCAAGACGTGTCCCAGCTAGCACAAACCTCCCTGCCGACAGACACGCCAAGCACACACAGACCAGTTGCTCCAACATTTACTTAACTCCTGGTAGTTAATTAACAGAAGCCACAACTGCTGGTTATTCCCTAACCTGCTCTCACATCGAGGGGCCAAGCTCCGTACCACACCGAGGGCAGCCGCTGGCTCACGGGTTGGGGGCTGCAGGGCAGCCAATGGCCTGGACAGCCCCCCTCTGCCCGCCCAGCCCCGGGCAGCCCACCAGCCCACTCAGCTGCAGTGCAGGCTGCAGGGAGCTGTGTACCACGCTGCACTGGCGGTCACCTTTAATGCATCAGAATGACCAAAGTAGGATAAAGCATGTGGCTTCAGGAACAAACTAAATGTGTCCAGAATTTCTGCATCCGTCACCACTACGCCCCATGCCAAGCTACCACCAGGCCCCGTTACTGCCCTGCCCCACACTGAGCTGTGCAGCACCACGCACACTGCAGCTGAGCACAGAGATGGCCACTGCTGCCCTAAATGTGTTATTTATCTGTAGCTGTTGGCTGAACAAACACACAAAGTTACTAAAACACCTCCCAGACACACTAAACTGCATGACTGCTTGATCCAGTGAAAGCGCCCATCCCTGCTGAGCAGCACTGCCCCGTGTTTGTGCCGCACTCACCACCAACGCACTGAGATGGCATTCAGTCCTGCTGGAGCCCTGATCCCCATCCCCTCCTGCTGTCTGATGGAAGGTGTTCCCTTCTTGTTCTGCTAGCATTTTGAAGAAAATATTATAAGTATTTCTCATGGGTACCCAAAGCAAAAACAACCAAGACCACAGCTAGGTAAGCTCGGAACTCAGCCCAGTCAGCAGCAACAGCACCAAACACCCATTGGTTAGCTCTGATATCCACGAAGAGCCATTCACACAATCCAAACCTTCTCCCTGCCTAGAATCTCTCCAAGTTAAAAGAACAACGCAGCATTCTCTTAACATCTACTTTACAGCACACACTAAAGCTAAATTTAACAGGCTACACAAACTGCGTGGCATAAATCACTTAACTAAGGAAAAGCACCATTTTCTCCTCTTTTTCTGTGCTTTGCCACCATGACCATATTCGCACACTTGCAGGCTTTCAAAGGGATCATTTTCACCCCATTTTCTGGAATCTCCCCGATCCTTCCCTCTCCATTTGCCTTCCAGCCCACAGACACTCCTTTTGGCCACAGTTCAGCCATCTTCCACACCGGATGAACTCACATACACCACGTAGCAGGTAGTTTTCAGGCATTTGCAGCTTGCCTGCAAAAGGTTCTGACAGAATGTGCATTAATGTTCAAGCATTCAAAGCACTGAATGGTGCCTGAACCACGCGCGCCTCGCTGTGTGACAAACAGGGACCTGAGGCCCGAGACTTCATGCATGTGCTTCAAGCAGAACAATGTGAAAGTCAGTTGGCTCATTTTTATTTATTCTTGAAGTGAACTGAAAGCAATCCACCACCTCCAAGCACTTTCTGTAGCTGGATCAACAGCCCCATTCCTTTCTTCCGTATCACCCACTGAGAGACAGCAGGGCCCTTGGCTGTGACACAGAGCGTTAGCAATGCTGCAGTGGGGTTTAGTGAAGACAAGCATTGCAGGACACAAGTTAACACTGGTTTGGAGGTTTAAAAAACACTGCTGCAAGAAACACGAAACTCTGAGTAACAGATCTTTAAATAACAACCCTTTATAAGAGATGACTTCTTACCCAAAGCTGCTTAGAGGGACCTGAAACCACACATTACTTTCCAGCAGTGACTACACGTCTCATTTCTGCATTGTTTGCTTGTTTTGAAGTCCAGCAGCAACTGCCGCAGCTCTGAGCAAGCAGAGGCAGCAGGCCCACGTGGGAGCAGGCAGCCAGGCAGCTCGGCCACGGGCGGCACAGAAGGCAGGCTGCGGGCAGGGGCTCCAGCACCCCGTCACACAAGGCCAACCCCACACATGGCTCCCACAGGTGGGGCGGCAAAGAAATCAAAGAGCTTCAAAGTCATTTTGTGGTGAGCACGCTGGGGGCAGAGCTGCCAAACCAGCAGTGCTGGGGAGAGGCGATCCACAGTAGCTGGGGATCTCTCCAGGTCTGTACTGCCCCGCAGGGAAAACCATCCCTGGCCACCTGAAAATCCAGCCGGTCTGCACGGGCTGCCCTGGGAAGGCAGTGCTGCCCAGGGTGATTTCAGCCCTGTACTGAACATTTCCATCCTTCCCAGACCGCTCCAGGGGCGATGATATACCACACTGCCATCAGAGGAGCCTCCTCCTGGAGGGGAGAAAAGGTTCCTTTAGTCCTTCCACACTTGTATGACTACACTCCATCTTCACTCCCGTCTCCTCCTTCCAACCCCAAATCTTATTCTTAGAAATGCATAAGGCGACAGCAAGAGGTTATTTCACAGCACTTCACAGCCTCAGTGCTCCTTGCTCAGCTTGTATGCGGGGTAAGGCAGAACACCCAATGCTCCTGATTACAGCAGCGCCATACATGACGGAGAGCTCTGCACTCAGCAGGATGCACGGGATGGAGGTTTCTTCAGGCTACTACCAGAAAAAAAAAGTAGCTACAGAAAGCAAGATGAACCATCCTGAGTCACTGTATTATTAGCACAATGATTCAAAGCAAAGCTAAGCAAAATTCAAGGTCAAAATACCCTATGTGGAATTTTACCTGGTTTTCTGAAGCTTTCAGAACAGCAGTCTCCATCTGCATGGTGGACTCTTTGGGGCTTGGTATTTCAACACATCCAGGCTGAACAGCGGTCAAAGCAACTAAAATCACCGAGCTGAGTGACAATTTGAAGAATGGATTTTGTGTCTGGCTTTGCATTTATGTTTTGTTCTCTAACAAAGGTTAATCATTGTCCAACATAGATGAAGATACTGGTAAGACCAATTAAATGCTAACTTTATTTCCCAGGAAAAAAGCAACCTCGTTAATAACAAACAACAGGGGATGAAAGCGAAGAATAGAACTTCTGACTGTTACTGGGAGCATGCTGTGCTGGCATGCAGTAGTGGGGAGGGACAGTCCCCATAGTTAACACTGTGAATCTTTGCTTATCCCAACCAAGAGATCAATCAAAGGGAATGCAATTACTTTTGGAAGACAAGCTTAGAGCAGCACTGTGCTAGTTTTGCAAGAAAGAGACCACCCAAACCAGCAGACCCACTGCCCCTCCAGCACCCAGCCTGCCTCCCCTCCCCCCAGCAGCACACGAGGGTTCAGTGCCAACAGCACCAGCCTGTGTGTCAGCTTGGTGACATCCCTGCAGCAAATCAGCACACTGTACAAGCTCGGAGGAGACCTCCGAGTCACAGGATGGGAGGGAGCATCCATCACCAGTAATCCATCACCCCAGCGCACAGCCAGGGCAAGCGTTCAACAGCTGTACTCACAACGTGCCACGTGCCCTTACGAAGACAAAAAAGCAAAAATGCGAATCAACAAAAGGCCAAACAGTTCAGCCATGTAGGTTAATTGGAACATTTTAGATTTTAAATGCACAGTAGCAAAGGTGAAGTCTTTCTTAAAGATCCCAGGCCGAGCATCTCCCAAGGGCACGTCCCACTGACTTCCAGAAAATCCCCCATGGAGAGCCAAGTTTTAGATTCACAGGTTTTAACTCAAAGGATTTTATTCTTTTTTTTTTTTTTTTTTATTTACATGCATTACACAGCAGACTTTCACTACGCTTATTTGTTCTACTTACTTACTTGCAACAGAGAAAACTTTTTCCTGGGTTTTGTTTGTTTTTGTAAGAAAGACAGACTTTCAAGATGAGAAAAATCAGCAGTCTCCCATGAACATCACATCCCCCCATATGTTTCAGCAGCACCAGAGCAGTGCACACAAGCCATCCTAAGGCACTGACATCTTCCTGGAGAGCCTCCTGGAGCTCAACACAGAGAACAAGAAGCCTCCAAAATAAAGCAAGCACAAAACCAAAGAACGAGCTGTTACTCACACACTCACTACAGGAAGACAATGATTTCAAATCATGAGTTTTGGAGAAAGACAGGATCTGTTCTCACAGCACCACCAGAACTAAGGAAAAGCAGGATGGCTTCAGGATGCACCAACTTCTGCAAACACAACACGTTTGTGTCCAGGAGAACCTTTCACTTCACATGCAACCAAACACCTGTTTCATACGGTCATCATGAAATGTGTCAAAAGCCTTTAAAGAATATTTCAGAATTTTTGAGAGAAAAAATACACATTTCATATCCTTTTACACTTTGTTGGCACACCAAAACTAAAGGTTACAGTGTGCACCTGAGCATTCCTTTCTGTCTGGTGTGGTTTAATTTTCTCACATTCACACCAGTGAGCAGCTCAGCAAGGAGCCTCTCCCAGCACAGCACACCCAACAAGAAAGCCCCAGCAATGCTGGCTCAGCACAGCCAGGCCTGCAGGGTCCCCACTGCTGCCCACTGCCCACTGTGCAGAACACAGCCCTGAGCAGCTATCTGTGTTGGTAGCAGAACTGCTCAGGTGTGACCCTACAGCCGGTGCTGGTTTTCTGAGTGCCAGGCTGCCTCCTGCCTCCCTTCAGCTGCCTGCGCCCACATCCTGCAGCCCTCTTTGCCCAGCATCCTGAAGGAAGCCCCTCCGCTCACTCAGATTCTCCATGAAGTTCCCTCCCACAGCACATAACCTTGCAGCACTCTGCCTTGTGACAAGTGTTTCAGGAGCAAAAAGAGTTCAGAGTACTGATCAGGGAAAGGATTCAACTACACAGCACCAGGAATGGAAGAGCCTTCACACACACCTTGATACAAAACCCCAGTGCCCTAACTCGAATGCACTCAGAAGTGGTGAGTTCAACTCCTCCCCTCCCTAAGAAAAGTGGGCTTTGCTCACTGCTTTGGCTGCCAGTTACCTTAAGGCACACAATGGCCCGAAGCAGTGCACTTGCTCCTCTTTCCAATCACAGCCAAGACCACAGATATGCCTCCTCCTACCTCTCCCGCTGTCTGAAGAGGAACCTGCTGATTTCTTCAGCCAGGTCTCTGAAGAGCCATTAAGTTCCACAAGACTTGGCAGAAGGACATGCGCTGGAAACACAGCAGTCTTGCAAGAGCTGCAAGTTAAAGGCTTGCCTGCACAAGAGAAGCTCCAGGGATGGCTCCTGCTGTTTCTGAGCTGGGCGCTTGTGAGGACTCCCGCAGCAGAGCAAGGGCTAAGGACAGGCTTGGTGCAGGGCAACAGCAGCCCCTGAACTGCATCTAATTCCCTCAAAATAAAGCACATCCTCCAATCCCCTCCTTTCATCTCAATCCACCCCTGTGGGTGGGCAGTGGCTCTGTTAATTCAGCTTGCAGAGCAACCTCAAGTTCTTTCCCTTCTTCCATTTGCTCTATTTCACTCCCCAGGGCCCTGTATCCAGCAGATAACTAAAATTAGATAAGTAACATTTCATGGCCTTCAGTACTCTCGTCTACACACAACAAGGTCTTTCTTAGAATAAAGAACACCTGCACTGGGAGCTCAATCAGCATCGTTACCAGCAGACCATGCATCAAAGTCTGCCATACTCCAGGAACACGATCCGACCAGGAATAAAGGCAGATTTACTCCAAGCAGGTCCTCTGCAAAAGTAGACCTACAACAGCACTGCAGATTCAAACGCCAGTTTCCCCACCAGAAACTCCAGTAACCTCATAAGAACTAATAGCTCCTAGAACTGGGTTTGGTCATCTGGCTTTCGACTGCTCATCACTTTGCCCCTTCTAATGGAAAAAATAAAATTCCCTTGGAATCCTGCACTTTGCTGGACATCAGAGTCCAGTGTTTTATTTGAATGTCTAACAAACAACCACCATCCAAACTCTAACTAAATAGATCAAGTTCAAGACTTTTCCACCAAAAAGCCCCTCGTGCACAAGGCATAGGAATACTGTATTTCTTTTGAGGTATTTTGGCAGTGCTTGGGATTCAAATACCACTATTTAAAAATAGTCATACTGATACGCTCATTCCTTAAAATACTGCAGGTACAAGGAACATGGGTTGGGGAAGGGTATAAACAGCTTCAGACCCTAGAACAGCCTTTGCAGAGCAGATATGCACAGGTTTGGTTTAGAGGAGAGGACACGAGCCCTACATACGTGTAAAATGCCTCCACCAAACAGAAAACCAGTCTTCTGTTTAGGCAAGCTGGAACACGTTATTCATTTAGCTTGCTCTCTACTAGAGGCTGATGCAAACGTGTGGGTCCACAAACACACGCAGAGCTGTCTACATGGCATTCCTGGCACATTTGTGCAGGCTTACTTGACAACCAACTAATTTGAGGTTAAAAGAGATAGCAAAAGCAAAGCCAAGGAGGTGTGGAAGAAATTTTAAGAAGTGGCGTCCTGACAGCAGAAGCCCATGGGAGGGACCATGAGCACAGAGCGAGGCATGGTGCCCGGCCAGCACCAGGCACCGGCTGTGCGCCGCACCGCGTTCCTCTGCTAACTTGAGAGGAGCTTTTCCTAATCCTGGTGATTTGACACAGTTTGTGTGTTTCTTCCTGGACAGAGAAGGGCTCCAATTATGTAAGGGCTGATGTTCCTGTGACGTAGCCTTCATAGTAGCCACGAAGCTCTCAGCCCTGTGCCCAGCTAGCTCACCTGCACACAGGGCACCCCGCTGGCAGAGGGGCAGAGAACTTCACATCAAAGGAAGGCCCTGTGCAAGTCTTCAGAGAAGGCAGGCACTGCACAGAGATAAGCAGAGATGGGCCCTCCAGCACCACGTTTACACCTAGTTACCCTGGAGATGAGGAGCCCCAGGGTGACAATAGTCCTGCCAAGGTGCAGTGACACTGGCCTTTCATCAGCACGCACACAGGTTCTATCACTCAGCCCCTACACACAGGCTGAGTGGAAGGCAAGGAACCTGCAGTGATGCCCTGTCGCTGGGAGCAGATACCCAGGGCAGCATTTCAGCTGTAACCACTTCCACCAAAAGCACGATCCCTGCATTTCTTCCTTTGTAGAACTTAAGAGATCAAGCATCCGTATTGTTTTCATGAGATAATGGTATCTCTAAAACATTTTTATCATTTGAGACAGTGTTTAAAATCCAAAATTAAAATAGCCTTTTTTTTTTTTTTTTTTTTAAACACACAGCTCACCCCAATTCCCCTGTTGAGCAGAGCAGCCTGTGCTGGTTTAAGTCCCGGCACAGTGCAGGAGAGCCGGTAAAGCTGTGCACCCCAACAGCAAGGAGTGGGGAGCTGCCCACACATTGGCTGCACAGCCACATGGAGCCCAGCACAGCCTTGTGTCACACTGCAGCCCAGCACAGCCTTGTGTCACACTGCAGCCCAGTCCTGCGAGAAGCAGCGTTTCAGGTGAGCAACGAAGCACCGCGATGCTGAATGAAGTCAAGAAGAGTTTTAATGTGATTTTTGCCAGTAATAAACAACCTGCAAGATACCAGCTATCTTTCCTTTAGCATAACACGTTACAATTAATTTACCCTCTCCTAAACCAAGCCACTATCTTTTCATTTCATTTTCTCTTTTAAGATTCAGCCTTGAAAGGACTTAATTGTTCCAGTCCACCCACACAAACACAAGAGACAACTCCTTTGCAGTGGAGAGCCCTAAATAGCACAGACTGGTTCAGACTGACTAATGCAAACACACACCTTGTTCAACACTACGTTTGCTCCCAGGGGGATGCAGACCTCCCCTCTACTCCCACCCCACAGCCACAGCCATTGCAGGCAGCCACCCAACCCCAGCTTGGGCAGCGCAGAACTGAGCCATGAATCGATCCCTGCTGGAACTAGTTCAGCAAAGCCAAGCTGAACTTTAACAAAATTAACACGCTTACCCAGCTCATTACATGGCCACAGAAGCACCAGAATAGGAGAAAGAGCAGCACGTGGAGAGGGATGAGCGGGGCTCCTTGCCTCCCTGGCACCCACACCGAGCTGAAGGCCCGTGCAGCTGCGGTGCTGAGTGCGGGGCGGCTCAGGCTGCAACCCCAGGCCATTAGCAGCCCAGGCTCAGGGGCCTGCTGAAACACACAGTCATGAAAGCAGCCATCAGCAGCTTGCAGGACTTCAAAAGGAAGCCACTTCTAGCCTCCAAGCTATCCACCCAGCCAAAGGGAGCTGGCGAAGGGCTGCCAACCTGCTCCTGCAGTTACAGGATACACGCCAGACAAGCAGCAGACCTGCAATTAGAAGAGGTGTTTGTTGGATTCTGTTCTGCAGCTTATTAGCAGAGAGGTAAGGTCTGCAGCTTCTTGTCCTAAGAAATGCCCAACCTCTGCCGAGCTCAGCTGGGCACGGCCGCCCTGTGCAACAGCACGAGCTCCTCCTGCTCACCTCCACTCAACTGAGGCGGTGCCGTGGCTCAGTGCAGCAGAAAGGAGTGTTCTAGGCATGGAGAGCACATGAGCTGTGCATCACCTCCGTGTCTGCCCAAAAGCTGACTAACAGCAGCCAGTGCTCTCCTCCACTCAGCCCATCTTGGTTCAAGGTACAGCTCATTTCATTTCAGTCAAGACAAACAGAGTCCAGTCACCAAACTGGAGGTCTTCCTTCCTTTAAAACAGACCTGAGATAACTTGCAACAAGCTCCAGGTGTGTCCACACATGTCTTTTCAGGAGCACGGCACATGGCTGAACAGAAACAGGGTCAGTCCCTCTCAGGAGCATCTGAAGAAGGGAATGTGCTCATCCACATAAGCCGCTTTGTATCAGCAACCATTCAGTCACCTATTCAGCTCAACAGGAGCAAAGAGAACAAGAGGTGCACCCAACCCACGCTAACCTGCTGGCTGCAGAAGTGCCCCTGAGCAGAGGCTGAGGGAGAAGCAATGAGGACACAGCATGGGAAGGTTACCACCTTTGCTCCGTCCCACGCTTCCAGCGAGGCAAACTCCCCAGCCTGACACTGCATCCAGTCCTCTGCACCCAAAGGCCTGCCCACAGGCCCAGGAACAGACCTAACGCCTTTCTTAAAATAAAGCAGAAAACCACCCTCAGATGTCCCACAGCAGTCACTCCGTACCTGACCCCTCACAGCTGGACGTACATTTCAACACCGCTGACTACAGGCTGCATTCTTGGCTCCCACACAATGTGCAGCCGCGGCCTCACATTACAGCCATCTCCACAGATGCTCAGACCCCCTCTCCCCAGCAGAAGTTCAGCCACACCGTGCCCACAGCAGCTCACAGAACCCCGCAGAACAAAGCCGAGCAGTCACCCGAATTGCTCGCAGAGCTACGCTGCCTTTGTAGCATGAGGGACGTCACTGGGGGTCGGAGAGGCGCTGAAGTGTGGGCAGCACACTAGTGTGCAGGCACAGAGGACACAGAACACGTTCCCAGCGGAGCCGGGCAGCTCCTCGCCCCAACACGGCCCGCTCTCCCTGCCGGGCCCAGAGCCGTGCCCGCGGGTGGGACGAGCCCGGCACCAAAGGAAAGCACAGATCAAAGGAGCCCTGTTTGAAGGCGGGATCGTGTAATAACCGGCTGAGACGGTGATGCAGCGCCTGATGTTGACTGTTCACCAGCAGATGAATCACAGGGTCGGTCAGCACCTGAACTGCTAATAAAGAACACCACCAGCTCTCCGAAATCCTTCTTTTGCATTACCAGCAATAGCAACGCAGTCCTGACGATCCATCCAGAAAAGTCAGCGTCCCACAGAATTAACACAAAGGCAGCGGCAATTAACCCAGCTTTTCTAATCACAGTCACTGCTGATCTCATCAGCCAGGCAAAGTTCGGAGAGCAGCAAGGCCCACGACAGCCACACCACGGGGCGGGCAGCCTGCAGGCACCCAGCCGTGTGCGAGGGCTGGATCACCGGGAAGGCACACCCACAGCCCGGCCCATAGGGAACCTCGGTTATAGCCACGTTCCCATCCACACAGAGCTCCGTGCTTTTGAAAGCACTGCTCTAAAACTGGGTTATAACTGCAAAAATAGCCAAGAAAGAAGAGCTTCTTGAAAGCACTTCCATGAAATTCTCTATATTTTGCAGTCAACAGCTGTTTCTAAGCTGATGATCTCAAAAAAACCTTCCAAACTATTTGAAGTTAGGTTTCCAACACCAAGAAATACCATCATTCCTTACTTCACAGACGTACATGGCTTTTCAGTTCCACGGGGGACGTGCTGGGAAGGTGCGTTCTTAGCCCCCATCAGAGCACACTGTGACCAACGTGCTCCTCAGTTCTTACGCTCCTGGTTACTCTCAGGTCTCAGACAAGCCATCTCCAAGCACGCTGGCACAGCCATGTGAGGGCCAACCCACAACCTGGCCCACTGGAGCCCTGTGAATCCTCACTCACATGAAGGATGGAAGACAGCAATTCCCACTCCGAAATCTACTACATCTGGCACACTGCTGTGATCTCCTGTTGCTGTATACAGCTGCACAGGCGAGCAGGCTGAGATTTTAACCTGTTTGTATGCAGAAGAGACTAAAAGATACAAGGGCAGACACTGCGATCTTCTTTTGAGAGCCCAAATACCTAAGAATGGGAACAAATTCAAGTACTATTAGGAGTGAAGGGGTTAAAAAGGGGGCCTGGCTATTTATGGCGGCTGTTCCTAGATCCTATTTTAACATCAGACTTCATTATATTTAAGCATTGCTTCAGAGTACCAGCTGGCAAATAAAATAAACCCACCACCACACTGATGTTGTTTCACTGCCTGTGTTTGCCTCCTACCTCCAAGGAGATTCTTTGCTACTGATTATCCCTTCCCAAGTATATGGTTTCAGAGAGCAAAGCAAGGTCCGAGCAGGGCTGTGGGAGCACTGAATCAATTTTATCCCTCTCACAGACTCACCTGCATCCCTCCCAAATAAGCTCTGTGATGCGTTTCAGCCCTGCCCAAAAGGAGCCGGGGGTACTGGTGGGTGGAAAGCTGGACATGAGCCGGCACTGTGCCCTCGTGACCCAGAAGGCCAACCTGATCGTGGGCTGCATCAAAAGCAGCATGGCCAGCAGGTCAGGGAGGGGATCCTGCACGGCTGCTCTGCGCTGTGAGACCTCACCTGGAGCACTGCATCCAGATGTGGAGTCCTCAGTACAGGAGAGACATGGAGCTGTTGGAGCTTGTCCAGAGCAGGGCCACAAAAATCCCTACGAGGACAGCCTGAGAGCTGGGGCTGTTCAGCGTGGAGAAAGGAAGGCTCTGAGGTGAGCTGAGAGCAGCCCTGCTGTACCTAAAGGGGCTGTAAGAAGGAAGGGGACAGACTCTTCAGCAGGGTCTGCTGCGACAGGACCAGGGGAAATGGCTTCAAACTAAAGGAGGGGAGATTGGGATTGGATACAAAGAAGACATTTTTTACAACAAGTGCACTGAGGCATTGGCACAGATTGCCCGGAGAGGTGGGGGGTGCCCCATCCGTGCAGACATTCAAAGTCAGGCTGGACCAGGCTCTGAGCTCCTGATCTGCCTGTGGGCATCCCTGTTCAGTGCAAGGGAGTTGGGCTACGTGTCCTTTAGGGTCCCTTCTGACTCAAGCAATTCTATGATTCCACGTGTCTGCTGCGGTGTGCTGGGCAACCTGGGCAAGGCAGCACGAGGCAGCTCTGTGCTGGGCAGCCGCGGGGCAGCAGTGCCGCGCTGAGTGGGGCTGCCCCACACCTCCCTCCCCAGAGCATTGGTGATGCTTCCCTGTATTTCTCCGTACACACTGGGACCTACCAACAGAGCCAGACTGTGGATGGCCAGAACGCTACCACGAGCAGCAAAGCAGCAAAAGGAAGCCTTTCTGTACATTGGGAAGACAAGTCCTCTCAAAAACAGATAAGTTTTGCAGGAAATGGCTATATTTAGCCCTCCCCTTTCACCTCAGCTCCTCAACGCATTCTCCTTCTCCTACTGAAGGACCTTAATAACTGGTACTAGAGGTCAGCTTTAACACATCGCCTCAGCAGAAAAAAATGCAGCCAACTTAATGCATGTTAATGTAGAAGAGTGTAAACAACCACAGGAATATCAAGTATCTGGCTTCTACGGCACGAGGAGAACTGTGGTGTCTCAAAGCGTGTTAAATAGTTCCAAAAAGATAACGTGACCAAAGTTATCATGTCAGTTTAGTCTGAGGAGGGCGAAGCTGAACTTCCGCAGGCACCACTGCTGCCCTCACAAATGCATTTCACACTAACCAACACAGCTCCAGTATTCGCTATGGAATATAAGCAGGAGGTAACAGCCTCAACAGCTGCACACCAAAATGCTTCCCATTACACATGTATAAAGTAAGCTACAAGGAACCGGATTTCCAAGAGTTGCTGCTCAACAGAACTTGGGGAGAGGCTGTGAACGGTGTCTCCAAAGCACCACCAGCAGAAGGCCAGCAGGATTTCCCTTTCTCAGCTCTACCTTCAATACCACGCTGTAAGAACTAAAACAAGAAATCTATGAAACAGCTTTCTTCCCTCCGGCTGTTTTATTTAACTATCAGCCTCGCCTTTCACGCTGCTGGCCTCGCTACACCTCAGCATGTAAAAGCTGACAATTTAAAAGCCGATGATTTAAAACCCGAGACGGCGCAGGTTGCTTTGAGTCAGAGCAGCAGGCGCAGAGCTCGTCCCGAGGTGGAACGGCAGCAGTCAGCACAGAGCGGCCGGTCCTGCCGGCGGGGGCTCCAGGGCCACGGCAGGCGTGGCGGAGGAAGATGGGGCACCTCTGGCACCTCCTGCTCCCCCACACAGACCCAGGGATGCCTTCCACAAGTCGGTACGGCCAAAGGAGCCGGGGGCTGAGAGCAACACCCGTCCTCAGCCGCGGCCTCGGCTTCGCCCATTCCAGCCTCAAGGCAACCGAGGACTCGTCCAGCAGCACCAGAGCTCGGAGCGTACAAGTGGGAGGGCACCGGCAAAGCGCCCGCCGCACCGCGGTCCGCCGCGGTCTGCTTGGAGCTGAGTGGGAAGGCGGCACGCAGAGCCGATCGCAGAGGGGAATTTCAGGCGCCCGGAGCTCCGTCACGCTCACAGCGCAGCGCGGCTCCCCGTGCCGCACCTCACGGCTCCCCAGCGCCGCCCGGAGCGCCGGGGCCGCTTCGCTACGGCCGCCGGGGCGCCGAAGCGCTCGGCCCCATTTTACCGCAGCCTTCCTGCGGCGAGCGACTCCATTCGCCACGTCTTCGGCCGCCTCCGGAGACGGCAGGCGCGCGGCCGCCCGAGGAGCCGCAGCCCGCGGGAAGGAGAGCGGCCGGAGCGGGCGCCTTTGTGCGCGGCCGAGGCGGCGGGACGGCCGGGCGGCGCGGCGGAGCGGAGCGGCCCCGGGGCGCCGCACATCGACACGGGCCGCGCTCGCAGGGCCGCCGCCGCCGCCCGGCCCCGCAGCCCGCGGCCCCGCTGCGAGCCCCCGGCCCGGCCTCCGCCTCCGGGGCCGCCTCTCGGGCAGGCCGCGAGCCCCGCCGCTCCCCCCGCGGCCGAGGGGGCGCCGCCGCTCCCCGCCCGGCCCCCGCTCACCTCCTCATCGCTGCGGCGGTTGCTACGGCGGACTCGCCATGGGCGGCGGCGGCGGCGCGGCGGCCGCGCGGAGGGCACGGCGCTGACCGGGCGCGCGGCCCCCCCGCATGCCCCGCGGCGGCGCGCAGCTGACAATGGGCCGGCGGCGGCGGGCGGGGCGGGGCGGGGCGGGGGGCGTCACCCGCCCGCGGCGTCCGCCAATGGGCGCCGGGCTCCGCGCGTCACTTCCTGCCGCCGACGCGACGCGGCGATGCCCGTCCCCCGAGCGCCCCCTGCCGGCGGCGCGGCACCCCGGCGCTCCCGGCATCCCGCGCGGCGCGTCCCCGCGGCTGCGGGTGGCTGCCGTCCTGCGCCGTCGCTGCGCGGCGCGATCCGGAGAGCGCGGGGAAGCGGCGGCCGCCCGCACAGCCTCGACGAGTCGCGCTGCCGCCCCGCCCCCGCCGCCCTCTGCCGGCCCCGAGCGCCCCGCCGTCCCGCCCCGCGCTGTGCGCAGAGCGGAGCGCAGCCGCAAGCGGCGAAGGAAGAGGCCGTTGGGCAACAGACGGAGAAACGAGACCGGGCTTTAAAACGCAACACGCGCCTTTAATCGCCGCCTCTGCAGAAGCGCCGCGCGTTGTTGAAGAGCTGTCGGGCAGCGGCTGTCGGCTGTCGGGCGCGGCAGCGGCGCGTGCTGCGGTACGAGCGCCTCGACCCGTGCACGAGTTTCTCTTCTCCGTTTTGTTTTCGCCCGAAGCCGCCCGGCGCGCGGTCATCGCTCAGCCCGCGGCGGTGATCCGCACTGCGTCTCTTTGCCGCCGGCCCCGCCGCACCCCGACCCGCGGTTCGCTCGGCTTTCGGGCGACTTCCCAGTGCTGAGCGGCGAAGCTCCCCGCGCGCTGAATCGTGCCCGGCAGCGGCAGCACGGCGCGGGCGGCAGCGCGGCGCTCCGGGCGCTCCTGGGCGGTGGGCGGTGCCGCGGGGCACGATCCCGTCACGTGGAGCCGTCCCGCACGGCCGCCCCGCTCCGCTCCGCACATGTGTCGGCCACGCGGCGGCCGCCGGCGGCGAGCAAAGGGCGAGCGGACACGCGGCGGGCGCGGCCGGGGCGGCGGCGGCACAGCCCGCGACGGCGGCCAATCCGCGGCTCCCGGCGGCGCGGAGCGGCTTCCGCGGCCAACGGGCGGCGGCGGCGGAGGAACGGCCCCGCGGGGGGACGGGGGGGGGCGGGAGGGGAGGTCGGTCCGCCGCGGGTGTTGAGCAACGCGCCGAGCGGGGAGAGGGCATTTAAGCCGTGCGGAGCGCCGCCAGGCTCTTCCCGGCCCCGGCAGCCCGCGGACGGAGCCGCTGCGGGCGCCGTGACCGCCGCTCCCGCTTTGGACCGCCTCCGGTGGAGCCGTCATGACCGAAACGACGCGTTATTCGGGGTGAGTCCCGGGCGGGTTCTGAGCTGCTGTGACAGGGACGGGAAAAACGTTCTCTGGGTTTGTTTAAGC
This sequence comes from Chrysolophus pictus, assembly GCA_037305975.1. Classification (NCBI taxonomy): domain Eukaryota; kingdom Metazoa; phylum Chordata; class Aves; order Galliformes; family Phasianidae; genus Chrysolophus; species Chrysolophus pictus. The sequence goes on along the minus strand of CM074582.1, from coordinate 990,628 downwards.
CCGATTTACGAAATCGATCTCCGTTGTTTGTTGCTTTACGTTAATTAAAGCACGTAGACAGGCAGGGAGAGCCGACCTCCCGGCGCCTGCACAGTCCCGATTCTCAGTTAGTGCTTGCGTTGCTGGGCACGCGAATATGAAATTCCCGTTAAAAATTCCGTATGACGTGGCGCAGCGTGTTACCTGCCGGGCGCTTCTGGCAGAGCCCCACCAAAGGAGCAGCTGGGGCCGCCACTGACGAACTGACGACAAATACTGAGAAATCCCTTCTGCCAAAGAGAAAGATACAGAAAGTGTTACCGGCATCGAGAGCTGTAACGCGGAAGGCCCCCCGTGTGGCAGCAGGGCTTGGCAGGAGGGCGGCTGCCCCTCATTGCCGCCTCGCCCCATCCCCGGCCGTGCTCCGTCCCCCCGGGCTGCCCGCCCTCCCGCTGCCCCGCTCACTCACCTTCACCCCGTCTTCCCGCAGCGGTGGGTTCGTCCACATTAAAAACCCGCACCTGGAGGCGATGGACGAGGACGTCCTGTATCATTTGGACTTGGGAACGAAGACGCACGACCTGCCGGCTATGTTTGGGGACGTAAAGGTAACCGGCAGGGGCAGAAGCCGCGGGCGGCTCGCTCTTTTTCTCGTCGCACGGTGCTGCCGTCCCGTAGTGCGGTCCCCCGGCCGTGTGTGCTCCTGCCGGAGAGCAGCTGCTCTGCTGCCGAGGGTCGGTCCGCTCCGGCATTTGGGCAGCACTGTTTTAGCATGAATACTGTGAAAACGTGTCCCTTTTCTCCCCGCCTCCGTGGCCTCTGTGTCATCAGCAGCGCTCTCTAATTGCAGTTGATGCTGCTGATTGAATAAATTAGACAACAAGCTAACATCTGGCTTGGCTCTGCTGTCGCTAGGCGTACCGGCAGCTTACATTTGCTGAATGTACGACAATGCAGTTATTGCAGATTTTCTTGCCCTGGAAGCGATACCCAACCAGGTTCGGCGGCTCGGTCGCTCCAGCCCAGGCCTGCCCGGCTCCGGGGAGCGCAGCCCGGCTGCGTGCAGCGCTGCAGTGCCCTGCGCTGCTCCGAGGAGGCAGCATCCCGCTGCGGACCCCGCCGCGCTGAAGGCTGAATCGCGGTACCTGTTGTAGACAACGCTGCCAACACATCTCCGTTTTACACCCAGTTCGTCTGCGTTGGCGGCAGCCCGAACAGGATGAGGGCATTTGCGCAGTTCATGCAGAAGGAGCTGGGGCTGGGGGGCGATGGGGAGGACCTGGCCGACATCTGCGCGGGGACGGACCGCTATGCCATGTACCGCGTGGGACCGCTGCTCTCCATCAGCGTGAGTGCGGCGCCGTGTGCAGCCCTGCCCTGTCCTCTGCTCTCAGCTACTCGCAGAATAATTCAGGTTGGATCAAGTCCATCCATCTCCCCGCTATTCATTCCAGCACAGGCTCTCAGCTCAGCTGTGTTCGCTATTTAAAAAACACGGTGTTCAAAATGAGCGTGCGGGAATTTTGCTCATGAGATGAGCAGTGTGACAGTTCCTGGTAAAAACACTTCTCACCCTGCACAAACTATGAAGTGTGGCTGAAGGTATTCCCCTGACATGAGTTGTTTGGACAGAACCTCCCCTGTTAGTGGTTACTCCCTGAGGACAGCGCTGGGTGCTGGGCTGGCCTGCAGGGGGCCTGGGGCTGGCGCTGCTCTCATGGCACGGATCCCATCTGATTCCTCTGACAAAGGCAAGTCCAACCCGGCTGAGGGAATCAGTCTGATATCCTGGGGATCAGCTCTGCAGGTGATCCTTGTACCCTGCTGCTCGCTGCCTTGGCTAAAAGAAAAAAAGGGGAGGCCTTTATCATAGGAAAAGGTTTTGCAGGGGCTCTGCCAGTCCCAAGCAGTGGCATTGGCTCCACAACACAGCACTGAGGGCAGGAGGGGCCGGGAGCTCCACCTGGGCAGGCTGCAGGAACAGAGCTCCCCTTGATAATACCTGCTGGCCTCTGCAGTGGGAAGAGAGTGTGATGCTGAGCTCACTGCCATCACCCACAGAATGGCTCTTTCTTCTCTCAACAGCACGGAATGGGCATCCCTTCTGTGTCCATCATGCTTCACGAGCTGATCAAACTGCTGCACCATGCCAAATGCCGAGACGTCACCATTATACGCATCGGTACTTCTGGAGGCTTAGGTGAGCTGTCCCGGGTCTTCTTTCCAGGCAAAAGGCTATTAGCAATTTTTTTTTTCAGCAATTAGTCATGTCATTATGAGCCTTTGCATTTTGTCAGGCCCCCATGTGTCAGATAACATGATGCTTTATTCTGGGTTCAAACCCAGCACAATCCTGGTGACCGGCTTAGCAGAGCACGTTTTCGTTATGCCTGCTGGGGCAGCGGTGCTGCTCACACCTGCACGGCCTGGTGCCAGGGCATGGCTCTGCATCCATCAGCAATTAAAGCGCCGTCACTCAGCACGCTCCCAGTCATTCATCATGTGCCAATTCTGTGCGCTTTACTTATACCTCTGTGCCACCACACAAATTCCAATTATTCCCTCACATCTGCTTCACTCACTGAAAACCCATCGCACAGATACATGCAGGTATTTGTGGTGCTGAAGCCTCGCAGCAGATCTCCACTCTTGGCAGCTCAGGCTTAGCCTCAGCCTCTGCTTTCCCAGGGGTGCAGGCCGGCTCCGTGGTGATCACAGACAGGGCGGTGGACGCCTGCTTCCAGCCGCGGTTCGAGCAGGTGGTGCTGGGCGACGTGGTGGTGCGGGGCACCGACCTGGACGGGGGCCTTGTGGAGGAGCTGCTGGCCTGCAGTAAGGCCATTCCTGACTTCCCCACGCTCGTCGGGCACACCATGTGCACCTACGACTTCTATGAAGGTAAGACGTGCTTTGGCTGTCCTTCCCCACGGGCAGAGCTCTCTGTGCAGCCAGTCCTACGGTGTGTCAGGGTCAGTTCAGAGCAGTCTGCGCCTTCAGAGCATGCAATACAAATCCCAGCACTTAGCCAGGCCAAGAGTTCCTCTGCTGATAGGACCTGTGTGCACCTGGCACCTCGTTACATTCGTAGTGTCACCTGAATGGCTGGCACTGCTGGAGGTGGAGGTGGAGCAGAAGGGAGAGCCGTCGGGTGGCTGCTGCCCAGCCCAGCTGTGGCGTGGCAGTGTGGGTGGTTTGGGACCCCCAGCAGTGGGGGTCGATGGCCTCAGGCTGCCGAGAAGCAGCCCTGATCCACAGCCATGCTCTGCTGCTCAGCACAGGACTGTAAGTTCATGTTAGCCAAACACCAGAGGAGTGTCAGGAAGCGTGTGACGTTTGGGCAAACAAGCTTCAGTTACTCTGGAACTGTTTCCTTTTCAAAATAAAGTGCTGATTACAGAGTAGATGAAATGTAATAAATGAAGAATTAATCGACTGAGAACTATCTATAAATCTCTGCTTGTGAATGCAACCATCTGTGTGTTCCTCAAGGCCACATTTTATCTAAATAGAAATTCATTAAGGGGATTAGCAGTAGGAACAGCAATCAGATGCCCAGGTTGGCATGGCCACAGGTTCTGCTCACCAGGAGGAGTGAGGCTGCACGCTGCAGGAGGCTGCACAAGGTGCAGGGCGCTGGCTGCAGGGCAGCTGTGGGGAGAGGAGGCCCAGGGCTGGGGGCACCGCGTGCGGCGGGTCCTGGGGGACCCCTGATGAAGGCCCCCAGGAGCAGCACAGGGAGCGGTGCCTCTGAAGCCCGTAATGCCACGTGCAAACAGCTCCCACTGCCCGCTGCCGGAGTCAGTCCCTAAAAGAACTAAACCTAAGTTGAGGGGTTTTCCTCTCTCTGATTTTCTGCACAACTTGCTCTGCCTCTCCCACAGTGACTTGGAGTTGTTTGGATTTAACCTGGCACACCTCCACCTGATCACAGACCTTGGAGGGGCTGCGACCATTTATTTGCCCCAGCACGCTGCCAGATGCTCGGCAGCCGCGTCTTCCTTTATACAGTGTAAACCTACACTGAGTTTTTTCTTCTACACAGAGACGCGGTGTGCTGGCCTTAAGAGTTCAGGTTAACTGGGGCATGCGTGAAGGTGACTGTGCAAAAGAAAACTCGGTCAGCTCCAGCCAAAACATTGGCACTGCAGACAGCCTGGGTCACTGCGCCTGCTGCCTGCGAAGAAGAGCACTGATGGTTCTGTTTCCTTTCAAGGTCAAGGGAGATTAGATGGAGCTCTGTGCTCTTTTTCCAATGAAAAAAAGTTGGAGTATTTAAAGCGAGCTCATGATGCTGGCGTGAGAAACATTGAAATGGAGTCGACGGCGTTCGCTGCGCTGTGCGGGCTGTGCGGGCTGAGAGGTGAGTGCTGCCCCGGGCTGCCCTGCTCCTCCCTGCGGGCTGTGGGGCTTTGTGAGTTATGAGAGCTGATGTGAAGGCCAAAAATGCATTCCTGGCAATCTCCATTAGAAAAAGCACACTAAAACAAATGCCACGGCTCAATAAAAAAACAAGCTTGTTTCAAAAGGCCTGAGTGCTTGTTGGATAGAGCAGGAAGTAACGCCTCACCCCTCTAGTGGCCTGGGTGCAGCCCTCAGCTGCAGCGATGCAGCCACGTCCCATCTCACCGGCCTCGTGCCCACCCCACACCTTCTGATGCCCCGCCTCAGGCAGCCCCCAGCAGCTCCCAGCACAGCCCGGTGGGGTTCAGCCACCCCTGCAACGCAGCACTTGGACCTTCTTGCAGCTGCTGTGGTCTGCGTAACGCTCCTGGACCGGCTGGAGGGGGACCAGATCCGGGCGTCCCACGAGGTGCTGCAGGAATACCAGCAGCGGCCGCAGCGCCTGGTGGCAGCCTTCATCCGGAGACGCCTGGGGCTGCATGCTGCTGCAGGGAACACACGGCCTTCCAGCGACTGAGGGCACTGCCATCCCCACGCCACCATGGGACCAACCCACACCACGGGCAAGTGGACCTGGAAAGCAGGAAGGACAGACTGGGGTGGGCACGCGTCCCCAGAGCTGCAGAGGCACCGCTGCCTGCGAGCAGGGGAGGTGTGACTGCAAACACTGCTGTGCTGGGTCTCAAACAGCTGGAATTGCATCAGTGCTGCTCAGGAAATAAGAGCGTGCCCCTCTGGCTCCTGTTGTGTGCATGGAAGGACTGTCTCCTGCAGGGTGCCCTTGCCCCATGCCCCTCATTAGGGAAACACGTTGCTCCTGGTGCAGTGCTGATAGCTGAGCAAATGGCACACACAGCTCATCTGCTCCTCGCTGAGTCAGAGTGAGTGCTGCTGCTCCTTGCTGCGCTCAGAAGGGCTCTCGGACTCATGCAGCCTGCTGAACTCTGTGGGTTCAGAGCCCAGCCCAGGCACCCAGTGGGCAGGGAGCATCTCTGCCACCAACCGACAGGGATGCGGGCAGGGTCTGTGAGCGCTGCCCCATGCTGTAAAAAGGCCAAACTGCTCGTGGGTGGGGGTGGAGGGCTTGCATGGGGATCACACATAGCACAGCCAATTCGCCACTGACACCGCTTCCAGTTTTGAAGGCTCACTTACAAGGATGCTTGCAAATGAATTTTGGTATTTTTAGAACAGTGACTTACAGGATTCAAGAGTTCAGATAAATAAAAGTATTACATATCACAAAAACTCGAGATGGTATCTCTAATATTATTAAAAGCACAAAACGGTTCAGTCTAAGAACGCTTATCAGCATTCTCCAAGGGGCCATCTGTGCAGCACTCAGTCTCACCCCACAGCCTGGTTCAGTGGCACCAGAATCACAGAATGGTTGGGTTGGAAGGGACCTCAAGAATCATAAATCTCCAAACTCCCTGCCACACGCAGGGCCACCAACCTCCATGTTTAATGCTAGACCAGGCTGCCCAGGGCCCCATCCAACCTGGCCTTGAACACCTCTAGGGATGGACGGGGCATCCACAGCCTCTCTGGGCAGCTGTTCCAGCACCTCACCACTCTCATAGCAAAGAACTTCCCCCTGACATCCAACCTAAATCTTCCCTCCCTCAACTTAAAACTTTTACCCCATTTCTTTCCACTGCGTGGTCCCCTCTGATGGCCCACCTGGTCCCCACTCACCCTGGTCTCCCCACCACTCACCCTCACCCTCTGCTGCAGAGCTCCCTGCAGCATCCCAGCCTCCCAGCACACCCTGACCGCCATCGCGCCGGGTCAGCGCTGGGAGCACACAAACTCCACTTGTTTCAGAGGAGGAGCCTGGTTCTGAGTTTGCCTTCCTGGACTTCAGTTTTCAGGCACAAATACTGACCTGATGGCTGAGGAAGAGCAGGACTTGAGCTATGGTCCTTCAGTCACCCGTTACTGACGTGCAATTTAACCTGCAATTCAAGCTCAGCTCTGCAAAGTCCAATGTCCACTCCAAGAACCTCATGTACTAACCATAAGGACCTGAGCTCTCGATGAAAACTACTTCAGGAAAAGCAATACGATGCTTTAACATTTTGCCCAATTTGATAGGGGTTTGCTTTGCTGTAGCTGACACAGCTACAACCCTGATCATTTGCTCTGTAGGATACAGCCACTTCTTTATTTTCTACAGTGTGGTGCAGTTAAGGCTCTTCAATCATTCCGCTTTTAACTTAATGATTACACTGGGAAATGTTTACTCTGTTGCACATTCTGACACCCTCCCAGGGTTTCACATCAGTCAGTTAATGGCTTACAGGGCTCAGCACCTCCGTCTGTGGGAGCCCCTTTCAGAATGCAAACCATCCGGCACGGCCGCCTGCTTCCCAGGGATCAGAGCCGGCACTGCAGCCACTCACATTCCTCTTCTATAAATACATACCCAAAAGCACACATAAGCTTATGTGCACATAAGTTGGCACAAGCGTTGTGTTTCTGCAGCAGTTGGTACCGCACCGACTCATCCTGCAGCTGTGGCATACTTGACTTTCAGGCACCAGTTAACATTTGAGCCACTTCTGACAACCAGAATTGACAGCTGAGTGGTACATCTTCAAGTGGAGTGACTTCATTTTCATAAAGAAGTTGTTCTCAGGCTTCAGAACATCCAGCAGCTGAAAGTGAGTGAAAGGTCTCGGTGATGAAGCTGATGGTGGAAGATGGGGAAGAAGCAGGTTGGGTACTTGGCCACCCCAGATATCACTGAGCATGGCCAAAGGTGCACTGGCATATATTAATGAGTCCTTGACAAAGAATGAATCTGTATGCCAATGTGCTGCATATGGATGTCTTAACTGTTTCAGTGTAGAACTCCAAATTGCTCACACTGCTTGTCACCTCGCCTGGTGCGCATCGTGAGCAATGAAGGAATGCCTCTTTCTAACACCACATTGGAGTTACAGAGTTCTTCCCAGATTCCAGATGACACTCCTGAGCCCATTCTCTGAGGAACAGCAGATGTGACAACATCCACAATACTGCTTACAAATCAGAACCCATTTTTTCAGAAACAATTTTCTGCTTCATGTAAACGTTGTTTCTCCATAAGCATCTTACTAGTTGGAAAGAGGACGAGACAATTACAATTTTACAAGATTTTGCACCACTGAGATTGTCTTCCAGATCTGCCCATATAGGCAAGAAAAAAAAAAACACTGCCTTTAGTTTGAGACCTTCCATTTTTGGGAAGCCATTGGGAGGATTTATCCCTGGAGCCAATCTGGTCTCCAGAAGAGAAGCAAAGCAGTGCTGGCCAGGAAGCTGGCCAAGCATGTGTTAAAAATACTGAGTTACCTCAAACAAGACACCAAAGTAAAATGCACAAATATACACTGAATTGCAACGAGACAAACATGCAATAACTAAACCCAGAGGATATTCAGCTCCCACTGCTCTTGAGCAAGCAGTCTCTGCAGCATTTTTATCCCAAGCGAAATAACGTCGCTTCGATACTCAGATTACTTTGCCTCGATTTAAAGCTGCCCATTGCTGCAGCCTGCAGCACCCGCCCTCCCCTGGCTTTGCGGTCCCTTCCTTGGTTCTCTGCTTCTGTCTTCACAGCCTCCCCCCCCCACACCAGAGCAAACCTCCCTCCATGGGCACCAACACCCCTCCTGAGATCAGGTTGCACTGCTACATGTTGTCAGCAACACCTTCAGTGTAGGGTGTGAAAAATGTAACATCACCTGTCAAACTGCAAGATGCTCGCTGAGCCAGGCAGCAGGAGAGGAAGGTCTGCTGAGGAGGAGTGCAGCAGCCAGCACAGCTCTGCAGATGGGCTCTGCCGGCCTGGCCTCCAACATCCTCACCTGCAGCTCCTCCTTTGGGCAGCAAGGAATCAGTGCTTCACACAGCCTTGAAGATGTGTGCCCCATTAACACCTGTAAGGCACCACAATATTGTGCTAATTAAGCTCCTACAGTTCACTAGATACACAAATAGGGACGTTCAGATCTTTCTGACATTTACTGTCCTCAGGAATTCTGGGTTAAGCTCCTCGCTGGAACTTGTTTACATACAGAATACATTTTACAGCCATCTTATGTGAGGCTTGAAAATACAATCAGTTACAAAATGAAATGACATCAATTTACCTTTAAATGAAGAGGATCGACACAGTGGCGACTGCTCCAAAATAAAAATCCTGGATCTGAAATGGTGTTTATAATGTATAATTCATTCTGAAACACTGCCAATACAAAATTGCTTGCATGACTGATTTCCAGTAAATCCGACGCAGCAAACTGGTTTCTAAATATAGACAAAGGTTGAGTTCCTTCTCATCGTCACCAAGGAATAGCAGAAAGATCTTATAATTAAAAGAATCACATTCTCAGGCACCCTAGAATGAAAGCTATGTGGGACGTGTTTTTGTACCACGATATAATCTAAGTCACTGTGAAGCCTCTGTGGTCCATGTTGCCAATTAAAAACCAGAATTCCAAAGCATGCTATGCATCAAATTGACCAGCAGTGTTTGCAGAGGTCTTTCCCATCAGTGCTGATCTTCTGCTGGGAAGAAATATGGGGAATCCTGCAGCACGGGGAGTTCTAGAGCAGCCCACCAAACCTCCTCAAAGCCTTCACCCAGGCAGGTGTCAAATGTACCAAACACCGTATGGGAAGGCGCATCCTTCTCTTAAATGACTGCACACAGTGACAACTGAGCAGCTCCATGACACAGCCAATGAGAAATTTATTGAAAGTTCTACTGTTATGGCTCAGATTTTACCCCTGAAGCTTCTCTGCTCTTGCCACATAAAGCGCTCTACATTTTAAACACTGTAGATTCCATATCTCTTCTTGGAAGCTTCAATGGAGGAATTTTTGGTAAAATCTCTTTTGCATAAAGCGTTTTGTGAAGTCCAGCTTCTCGAAGAGCTAACTCGACACGAAGCCTGGGGTCAGAAATGATCTGTTAAAATAAACCACAGCAATGATGAAACAAAGCTGTACTTTCCTCACTTACACTGCAAGATACACTTAAGGGCTGTTAGTGAATGTATATATAGATACATACAGTATATGTTATATATGTTTGAAACAAAAGGGTTCAGAAGGTGGTAAAAAATGTTCTGGTCACAAACAGAGCCTTTGGAAGCGAAGAAGTTCACTGGAGAATAACTCAGTACACATATTTTGATATCATCCCTTTTAAATACTAATGATCACAATCTGTGTTAACAAAGAGCTCTGGTTTTCAGTCCTCACTGTGGCTCAGTTCAAAGTGCAGATGAGAAACTGAGTGACTTGAACTCAGCCTGCTCAGGAAAAGGATTCTGACTTCTCTGATGTGCTCCATCAATGATCCGAGCACTTCAAATGCATTTATGATTCTTTCATTGCATTGCTTAGCGGCTGCATGGCAGAACCACTTCCATATCTGTAACAACGACTAAGGCCCAGGAAAATGAATGCTAAAATTTGCCATGAGGTTGTCTGACAAAACGCACAGCCCCTTTCAGCTCCCTTGGCCAGGTGCGGGGTGTTGGCAGGAGCAGGAACAGTGCCCACAACCAGCTGAAGAGGGCAGAGCGTTCTGAGAACTCACATATCAACCTCACACGCACCTCTTCAGAGCACGCCCAGGCCAGACTTTTCCAAACCTCACAACATCCATTGGATTTGGGTAAATTTTCTCAGCCAAACAAAGACCCTTGCATTCAAAATCATTCCCATTCTGGAATTTGGAAATGATACTGACAGAAAGAAGAATGCTATTATGTAGTTCCATGGCATAAAAGCTTTATTTTAGCATTGAATAAGCTGAAATGTAACGATGTCTATTACCATGCTTGCCCAGCACTTCCTTTTTTAAGACATTTTAGGGCTTCTCAGTTCCAAATGCATACACTGACAGATGGAGAGTAGTAAAAGAAACAGAAAGTCTCTCCCTGTGTTGCTGAACTTCAGCTGAAATAGAGCTAGCATTGTCCTCAGCAGAGCAGCAACTCGAAAACCACCTCACTGCTGCCCCCTGACTGGTTTCTCCTTTAGCCCTCGCATACAACATCCCACCTGATTTTCAGTTCAGCACCAGCGAGCAGGCAGCCACAATTCTAATCTGCAGTTTATGAAGAGAAGTGTAATAAGATTCCAGAATGAGAAGAATACCCCACCATGAAGTTATCTGTGGCTCTTCATGCAGTAAGGAGGACTTCCACTTCACTTCAGCCACTTAGCACAACACCTGCACGAGCAGGTGAATAGGAGGCACTTTTAAAATTGAGCATGTAAAAACATGAATGGGGTGAGTTTTGAAATGGAGCAATAGCAAAGCACTCAGCAAGCAGTCGGCATCCAGCCCCACATCCTCCCCACTGGTGGAGATGTGGCTCAGGGACAGCAGCACAGCCCCTGGGGCACCGTGTGTGTGTGTGTTACATACACCGTGTTCCATGTTCTTCCATTAACGTTACTATTTCAGCTACACAACCATTACCAACTATTGCTCTCACAGTATGGCTGCATACAATAAACCATGCAGTATAACAACGTGCTATTACCTGCTCTTCATTATATGTTTGCAAGTGAAACAGTGGCTTCTGAAGAACAAACTCTTCTGTGGACCCAATGCCCATCCGAGCTTTAGATGCTGCAGTATCAGCCACCGCTCTCGCTGGGTCTGGTTTTGCTACAATGGAAACCTAAAGCACACCGTATGAAAACAAGCGTTACAGTCTGTGTAGGAGCATGGTGGTATCAGTAACACATGTCCCTTGACAACACCATTGCTGACACGGTTTAGAACTTAAACCAATCTGCCTCCATACATAAGTGCTGTAAAGACAAAAAGTTGAGCCCAGAGCCTGTGCATCCCCCAGGGGCACAGGACCAGGTCCCACGGCAGCACAGCCCTGTGCTCTCTGGATGATCCCAGCAGCACAGCCCCCAGCCAGCCCTGCCAGCAACCTCCGAGTGCTGTGACACAGGACAGAGGGGAAGATGCAAGGTGTGAATGCAGGAAAACTGCCTCAGACCGAACAATG